>QLPA01000281.1:0-64020 GCA_003313945.1 Lactifluus pinguis
CAGGCATTCCTCTCTTCCAGAGCTTTGGATTTGTTCATCTCAGCTGCAAGTTGCCTTTCCGCTTTCAGTAGCGCGCTCTCCACTTTCTTGATATCCCGAGATGTCGATAATAGTCGCTCGAGGGCCAGTACCTTGGCCTCTTCCTCCTCCACTCTCCGGATGAGCTCTTCTTCGCGCTGCTGCGCGAGTCCCGAGTCTACACCATCCCGCAGCTGCGTGATCTCTTCATCCTTACTCGCCAACATCTCTTGCATCTTCTTCATCTCATCAGCTGTCCGGCGCTCAAACACCGTCCTCCCGTTCTCGAGACGAAAGAGGTCGTCTTCGGTGCGCCTAAGTTTCCCTTGAGCCTTCCCAAGTTCAGTCTGAAGCTCCGCTACCGAAGCCTGAGACTCGCCAAGGTCTCGCTCGAGTGTGGTGATCCGGAAGTCCGAGAACGAGGATGAGCGTGCATGACCTCTTCTCTTGGGGGTCGCAGCGCTAATAACCTGCTGCAGATTCGACTCGAGTTCCCGCATGCGGCGGTCGAGAGCCGCATTCTCGTTTCGCAAGTTCGAGATGATCGCATTGGCCGTGGCCTCGCGAGACGAAGTGGACTCGAGCGCCTGCTGGAGCTCCCTTCGAGCGACTTCCTCTTCCTTGCCTTTCTCCGCTGTAGATCGAATGGCCAGGTCTGCATTTTGACGCATGAATTTCTCTTTGTTGAGGCTTTCTTTGGATTCTTGAAGCTGCTCTTCAAGGCGGAGTGCCCTATCGGCCTCCAGACGCAGCTGGATAGCCGCCGCACGTTCAAAACATAAACCTAGACGCAGAGCAACTCCCGTACCTTACAGGTGGTTTCATCAAGCGCAGATTTATAATCTTCCGACTCATCCCTTGTCTTGATAAGTCGACTTTGGAGAGTCGAGTAACGATTATCTGAGAGAGTCATGGAATGTGAGTCGACAATGTTGGACAAACAGACTCGATGACAGAAATAACCTTGTTCAGCAATATGCCTCTTGAGGCGAATTATTTCCTCTGAGTCATGTTCATAGTCTATGTTCCAAGCCATTCCGGCAAGGAAATGGGGACGAGAGTGAAGTGAGAATGATGGTAATCAGCGACCGACTAACACAGTTGTTAAGACGTGACACCGCGTCTCATCACATGATCGCGTCCACAATCCACAGACTCCACAAATGTATGCACCATCTACGATACAAAATATTTTACAAGCTTTCGGAAATTCTAGAGGTATAACATAATCCCAGACTGTGGTAGACTATACACCCATCGGGGTCGCTGTGGGTCTTCCCCGACTCGGTTCCGGAGATTGCGCTGGTGTGGCCTTCCTCGAATGGGCGGACGAACCAGTCGATGAACGTGCTCCAGCGCGCGTTCGGGCTGCCAATGAACCGACGCGACTATGGGAGGGGGTCGACGCAGAAGAGTCTGGCGCTGGAGGCGCGCGGTTCCATGGCAGTTTCTGCAAGAGCCATCCACTCCAAGTGCGTGCGGCGGCCTGCCGATCCCGCTCATCTCGTTTTCGCTCGAAGGCCGCACGGTATCTTTCATACGCCTCTCGGAAGCTGCGGTCCACGCGGGACGAGAAAATAAGCTCCCCTCGAGGATTCGCAGTCGGTGGGATTGATGGCATCGGAACGGCGGAGGATGAGCGCTTTCCCAGTCGTGTTGGAGAAGGAGACTTTGCCCTGTTTAAAGATGTCGATCCACTGGAGGAAGAAGAAGGACGGGGGAAGAGGTAGGAGAGTGGGTTGTATGGAGACCTGCGGGGGGCTTGACGCATGTTGAGATACATATTAAAGTTCCGCAGCGCGCGGTTTGCGTGGGGGACATAGCTGCATACGGTAAATGGGGGGCATTGCGAAGAAAAATAGTCACGACCGCACCGATTAGCGTAGCCTATCTTTTCCGAGTAAAGGCCAGTTGCGAAGAAAAGGAGCAAAGTCGTCACGGAAACAAATAGTAGGCCGGATGCAACGTATGGGTGTAGGCGTACTTCAACATCTGGTCCGTATGATTTCGGAAGAGCAAACCGGAGGAAGTGCTGGTAGGGGATCGAGAGGAATGGGGTGTTCAGAAGAACCTCGCAGAGCAGGAAGATGATCGTGAAGATTAACTGAGCAAGAAAGACTAAAAGTGTGAAATGAGACTTCAGAGCACCTTTTGTGGGAAATATAGGACGCACTTTGATAGCGAGACTTTCTGCGGTTGAGGATAAGTGCATTGGTCTTGAGTCGCTCCTCGAATAGTAGCAGGTCTCTGTAGGTTGCTTGGTCATTTGGCGGAAAGAAAGAACCTGAGGGGGATTGTGAAAGCTTCTTTGGCATGAGTTAAGTCAAGTAACGGAAGGAGTTGATTTTGTTCCTCCCCCGTCTGCGTCGACCGCTCAAAAGAGGATGTCTGCAGGCTTGCACACTGGCAACCCAAGCATGCCCCGCGTGTGTCAACAACCCCTCCGCACCGGGCCGGGACTGGCTGACCAACCTTCCGCTGGAAGCTAGTGGGGTTCCCGAAATGAAGCCAAATCTCGTCTCCTATAACTAACCACCCAGAGCTATTAAAAAGTACACTCACCCACAGGTCACCGCCATGCCGTCATTACCCGCCCCCATATTTCTCGTACAACAATTTTATATTCATAGCCATCGTAAGCATGCAACTGAGCTAAATTCACGTTACTGGCAAAAATCTCCAAGTAATACTGTGCCATTAAATCTGGAGCGGTAGCATCAGACAGGAATCCACGCCACTCTTCCAAATGGTGTCTCTGATGACCCCCTCTTCTTACCACCTTCATCAACGTGCACGCCCAGCTCAAAAAGCCCAGTACCATGAGTCCGCACAAACTGCACTTGTGCATCATCACTCATGTCTGGTTCGCACAGCACGAGCCGTGGATGCCACTTGGGTGTGATGTTCCCCGGCAGGTGGAGCAGCCACACGTGCTCGCGCGTCGATTTCTCGATCGGCGCCTCGCCCACGATCGCCACGAGCTCAGCTGAGACGGCGGAAAATACGCTGGAGGGCGCAAGCACACGGAGATGTGCGATGCCCAGCGCACCATTCGGATGTTTTGAGTTTGATGCTGGCTGGCTCGGTACCTGTTTTCGGAGAAGATTGAGGTGCAAAGATGGGACACAGTAAGCGTCATCGGAACAACAGCTAGGCAAAAAAAAAATTCCGAGTCCGAGTTCAACACAAATGTACGCACCCGCAGCTCGCGTGGTGTCACATCACCGCAAAAGAATGGTAGACGCGTGCCGCCTTCCTTATCCGCCATTGTCGCAGGTGTCGTTATTTCCCATTTGAGCTCGATGCCGTCTGACCGCCTGCGGCCACCAGCCACCTCGGGTGCGTAACGCACACCACTGCCCGCCGTCTGCAAGCGTTCGTTCAACACCACAGAGAGGGGCGGTGCAGCGCGTGGTGCGCCAAGAAATGCATAGGCAACCCAGCCACCTGGCTTGTTGGCCCATGGATGGCGGCGGCGCGCGTCGTAGGATGGGCTGGAAGGTGGATAATGGGACACCGGGTGCAAAAAAGAAATGAGCTCCAGGTACGAGTCATCGGGCATAATCTGGGCTTTTCCAGATCAAGGAGCGGTGAGTCAGACACGGAAGCCCTGCGAGATGGAGTATATCTTACGACAAGTGAGTTGGCGGTCAGTCCGTCAGTATGCGTGCCTCCAGCAATGACACTGATTGGGTTTGTTAGTGAGCCTCTATTGACGAGCCCAGCCAAGGTGGACATATCAACGATCGACTACTAACTTGAACCCCAACTGGCGGAATTGCTCAGCAGTTTCATGGATCGTACCAGGCGGTGTGAGGTGCACAATATGATCTAGAGTTTTTGTCGATGGTAATGATTTAGAATATCTGGGCGCCATCTATTGTAATCGGTCAGCACTTTGTAGTGTGTTGCTACTGCCGCAAAGGAATGGGATAAGATCAATGCCAATTTGTGGTCTCGCGGCCCGGTGGCTGCTGGCCTCACCCGGGCCACGTGACACCCGACATGGCTCGTCCGATTCGCAACTCCTCTCTCTTCAAACTTGAAGGCACAAACTTCAAACCATCTCTCTCTGTACTTGATTCTACTGCCTCTCTCGGATCGCGTTGGTTTTGTTGGCTACATCACATCTTGCGATCTCGACATCCAGAGCTGAGGCTTCCATTCTCGGAGTTCCTCAACCCCGCTAGTAGCTTAATCCTCCATCTATCCGAGCCCTATGATCAGGTTTTCCCCTTTGTATCAACCTAGTGTGTGGCTCGGCCTATATCGATAAGAGATTATTGATTGCTCGTCTTATTTATCCTGTCTGCGAGCAACGTTATCGCCGACGACAACGTCAGCATCCAGTTTTCTGGGACAGTTTGGTACTACATGCCAGTGAAAATTCGGAAGAACCAAGGGAAGCAGGAGCGGTTGCAGGCTCGGAATGGGACTTCCGGAAACTTTATCCCCAATCCTGTTTTTTCCCGGAAATCTCAGCTACTGGTTGCCTCACACGTGGGCAAGGCATCGCGCGCCGACGCATCACTTTCCCTAGACTTTGTTCTCCCAATCCAATCCAACGCAGTTTGCCTCGTGCACCTCTGATGACGTATCAGCCCACAAAGTCGCCACAGATTCGATAACAGCGACCCGTAAGCACCGCGTGTTGTGAACGCCGAACATCTCCATGGAAGATTCATCGGACTTTCCAGGCATCTACTCCGGAGTTGACACGAAACGTGGGACTCTTGCCTCGGGTTGAAGAGTGAATTGTATTCTACATAGCTACCTTTAGGATTAGAGCCTGCCGATGGGGCACCGTGGAGGAACTTCATTGTTAATATGCCAAGAGGAAATTACACTGACATACAAGCAATCGAAACAAGCCATTCAATATTCAATACTCAATCAATCTGGGATTCGGTTGTACAACCTCGCCGCTGAGGGTAACTTGATGAAGACTGGACTTTGAACCAGTGGTAAGTATTCCATCTCGTTCCTTCTGTCTCTTGTTCGCTCATGATCACTGCATGAATTGAATTACTGGTGCATGATTGAACTACACAAGGGGAGACCCCAACGTCAGGAATGGTTAATGTGGGATGAAAACCCATATGGAGTGGTGCTGGACATAACTGATGCAGTGAAATATACGTAACAGTTACAAGAAATAAAAACAACCTGATTGCGCTTTCATGAGATTGATGAAATTATGATCGTCCGTAGTACAGCATATAGACGAAGCAAAGGAGATTGAATTTCTATGCAAAACGTACTTTCTCCCCGGGCCGTCCCTCGGAGAGTAGTACGACAGCCTAGAAAATCACAACTGAATACCATTGGACACGGTGCTGAAAACAAATGGCTTACGTATTTACCACTGATCTTCCAACCGGGTTCCTCCTTATCGAGTCTTTCCGCGGTCTCGTCGCTCTCAAGGCCAACGACGACATCACTCTTAATGGTGCGAAGGGAACAGACTTTCGGGGCTCCTGCAGCGCTCGCCATGGGACCGATGGCGATATCAAAAGGCGTCGATGCGGGTGCAGCGCAATCATATGTGAGCTTGCGGTGGTTCAAGTCACCCTTGAAGAAGACAAGGTCCGAACGTGACAGATGCAAGAAAAGATCTGGTGCCTCGCTGTGCAGCTCCCAGAAGGTGTAGCCAGTACACCAGAATGGGTGTTGCTCGTAAACCCACTTGCCTTCGCGCTCATATTGCTACGTACACGGAGAAGTGAGTGCCTGAACCTCAACACCGACAGGTAGCTCGCGTACCTTCCAACGCAGGCCAAGACGGCGCAGAGACTCACGCTCTTGTTCGGTTGCCTTTGGGAAGAGGTGGCCGTAGACCATCGAGTTGAGGAGCCACTCCCAGTCCTTTCTGGTCACATCCGAAACAAACCAGGGGTATCGCTTGCCATGGAAACGGATTTGCTTCGCTAGGCCACTTTGAATGAGAAAGTCGGCTGTCATCGCAATTCAGGTGACGCTAACAGTGAGCACGATAACATACGGACCATAAACACAATCGCAGTACAGTTCAAAGCCGGCATTATCAAGGACAAAATCGATTCGTCCGCTTGTCTTTTCCCGATTGTCCTTTACGGTTTCCCATAGTTGGCTGAGATGATTTCCAAGGATGTTCTTCTCAGTCGCAGCAAGGTGATCACCGCCAGTGGACTGCAATGACTTGATTTGATCCTCGGTCATATTAATGAGCAGCGAAAGGTCAGTGGAGTTCCCCCAGAGGCAAACTGGAAAGGGTGGCAATTGGTGAATATACGAGCATATATTCAACATCAGAAGGTCGCAAACCTTGCGTCAACTCGAGGAACATGAGGCGCTCGGCTTCTGATCTTGCCTCCGGTGATTTACCAGACTGTGTGAAGGGCTCGGCAAACCGCATCGACAACTCGAAAACGGCATCGGACGAGCGAGAGAAGGTATCGCACTGACCGAAATTATGTCAATAACATCGACGACATCGAAGTGGCACTATCACCTTCTGTCTATAAAATACGTCGTAGTCACCCCAGAATTTGCTGACAGTAAATGCTTCACGCAGACGGCGATACTTGTAAGCCTCGGCAAAAAGCCACGGAGCATTCATGAAATCCTTCCCTTAAGAAATTCGTCAGTAGGTTACATGTGATGATAGCGTAGGGGACAAACCCTGGAAGTACTTGGCAATTTCCTTGTTCCACAAGGCGACGTCTGCCTCGCCGTCGTCGATGATGGGTCGGAGCTTCTGATTACCAGACAAGTCTTGCATAAGAACGTCCATGCGTTCTATACATTGGACTAAATCGACGATCTTCTCCTCGGAGGATTGATCATTTAGAGTGCGGGTGGCATCGTCAATGGCTTTACCCAGAATGGTTGGGAGGCGGACGCCCATGGTGGCATGGGCGAACGAGTACTCATGATATCCGCGGTAGGCTGGCCACGGAGGGTTATTTGGGTCAACCTAGCAAATCTGAAGCATTAGCAACTACAAATATTAGATGAACAATCAGGGAGCTTACGCGAGTAGGGGTACGTGGCCAGGGACCTTTGATATCCTTCTTCGATGGAAGGTGGCCTAGATGGAGGGTCACCTTTGAGGGTGTGGGACCAGCGCCAGGCTTGGCGGCAGGGGAGGGTTTGAGTGCACCGTTAGACATTGATGAGCGACACTCTGTTGTTAGTTTTACGGAACCAGACTCGTCGTCTGACGGAGAGGGTGTTGGAGGGAAGTATTCAAAGTTGGGTGAGTCAAAGTCGAGAGCTAGTGAGGCCATGAGGAGGGAGAATGAAAAATGGTATCAGTGGGGATGGGGGAGGGTGCTCACACGATCCGGGCACCTTTTATAGGTTTAAGAGGATCAAGGAGAGGTGAAAATGACCGAGTGGGTGAATTGTCCTTTTTCATTTTTTTTTCTGTGATCAGTGGTCTCCCTTTAAAGAGGAACTCGCCGATGACATCACCACCGATTGGCTACTTGCCTTTTTCATTTATAGCTTTGACCCACTCTCCACCATTCCGACCACCGGCTCACTCCTCGTCCTCCTCGTCGATAATTATCAGCCTTTGGTTGAGTACCACCACTTGGTTTTCCTTTTACCGTACCGTACTTGCCATCGATCGTTTTTCACGTAATCCGATCCTAGTTTCTTTTTTCCGTTTCTTCTCAGTCACTTTGCTATCTGTTATCCTCTTTTGAATATTTACCAGGAGTTAGGCTGACCCCAACCGCCCCTACTACGAGTGGCGTTACCTTTCCTTTGGAGCTAATTTGGGCACAAATCGCTCGTTACTTGCCTTTTTTGAAAAACTCGTCTGCCTTCGTAGGGTCGGTACCCTTATTTGGAAAAGCGCCACACTCGTGATTAACGTACAAAGTTACGTTATTCCGACACGGTGGCACCCACACCCATTATGCCAAGCGATAACAACTCACTTAGGTACCCTCGAAACTCAAACTCTTTCCTGCCCTGTACCAGTCTCATTAAATCATAACAGCCTCATTCCCGTTTCTTCCGTGGTCAGAATTGTCGGAGTAATTGCGCCCCATTTCGGTTGATAAGGCATGAACGTGTCACGCCGCCTCGCTGGCCTCAACACACCAGCAACACCCAGCCTTCAGCACGTCATTCAGACCCCGTTCTTACCACTCATACACCCAAGGGCTCCGACAAGCCTGCGAGATGTCCCGCTTTTACTCGGCGTCAAATGATTGGGCAGACGTCTTCCTCTTGCTCCATGATCGTCTCTAACCTTTTACACGCAATGGAATGGTGAAATTTCTTCGTCCCATGTCACTGTGCTTATGGACAGATTGCAGACGATCTCCAACAGTTGACATAGGACGCGTTCAGCTCCAGTTTTACTTGTGTCTCACGCTTTCTGCGTGCGTAGAGGTCGTGGCCCATACAACGTGTCCTCCTCGAGGACTGATGCATATGATGAGCGCTCTCTCGCATGTCCCCTTCCCTTCTCACTCTCAGGTCAATTCTATCGTGCAGCTTCATACATACATACAATCATCTCACCGTTTGCCTTTGGGCCCTCCAATTTTAAGCCTTATCGCATAGCCCTCACTACCTATTCTCTCTTCCCCAGCCTTACCATATGACGCTCCCCAACACCGAAATAAGAGTCACACCTTACGGGGTCCCGTACGTCGTCGAATTTGCGAACGTTTCCGTTGGAGTACCCCGCCCCCCTATGGTTCATGCCGACGTTATCTACCATGTATCGGATCTCGTACCAAAGTCGTCCCTCTCGAGATCCAATACCCTGCCCGCTACCAGCACACCCAAACCTTTACCATCTATACCCTTACCCGTGCGGAGCAAGTCTCTCAAGTTGTTTAGCAGAAAAACGTCATTCATCGCAAATGCCAAAAAGACATCAGCAGAGGATCTAGAGTCGCGCCCGGTAATCCGCCGAAATCCAGCTTTTGCTGCAGACGCGCGCAACTCGTCCAACAGGCACTTCAAGATCTTCAGCGCATCAGAAGAAACACTTGTCGAGTTGGAAGCCGCAGGTGCGGTTACGCTTACGATGCCCATGGCTCCATCAGAAGATGAAGATGGTCTGTCGCACCGCACGGGCGGGTTGTACATTCAATTTCCAACACCCCTGACGACTTCTGATGCTCCAACTGAGACTTCGTCGTCACCCCCGATCCATCCAGAGACGGACGGACCGACGCAAGCCGGTTTCGAGAAAGCCACGCGGTTAAGGCTGCAACGCCTGAGCAGGGCCATCTCAAAGGCCGTACTGGCCGCAGGGATGGAAGAACCGCCAAGACCCACAAAGAAGTTCGAGACAGAAGAGAGCACTGGCGCTCAGAGCGGAGACGCGCGTCTCATGAAGACCCGCCAGGGTCTATTCAAAGGCACATATGGTCAGGTGCGCGCCGCCTTCCGCGCGGCGGGCCTTGTGACAACACCTTGTGGAGAGGAAGGGCCCGAAGGGGTTCCAGACGGTACTCTATGTCCGCTGTTTTACAATCTTCATACAGTTGACCGGTGTTCTTTCGATGTTTCCACAGCTACGCGTCTTGGAGCGCTCTTTATCGCGAATTCAGACGGACGGGGAGGCATCGTATTCACCAAGGTCGCGATGTGGGCCTGAATGATGCCCATGGGCGCATTGTTTCCATGTCATTGCCTTAATTCACGACTCGGACCCGCTTTTCATGCGCATGCGTCTGAGGACCCACTAGAATGGATTTCTCCAGGGAGCGTCGATGAAGAGCGGACAAACCAAGACGGTTTCATGGTGCTGCGCGCTTAGATTGAGGTACGGACTTCGCGTGTTGACCTGCAGTCACACCGCGGTAGTCTGCTTTCCATTTTTTTTTCAAGGTCTCGTTTTGTTATCTATCTTTAGAACTCCGTGCCTTCTTCCTGTTCCGGGTACCAGGCTCCAGTGGAACAGTGAGGAAAGATTCCATCACCCCGTGTATTGTGCATGTCTGGACGCTTTGTATCAGGTGACAGCTTATTAATATTCTTAGGATCTCGGCACTGAGTGCCAAGGTATTCGACTCCATGTGTATGTACGTACTGTATGCCCTTACGCCTATTCATTGTTCATCTGTAGCCTCACATACACGGTGAAGACGTCGCGTGATTCTCAAGTGACCTCCACTGCGGAGCCTATACCCCACAGCCTGCGGTTCTAACCTTTACACCTTCGCTTACGGCACTGCAGTTCTCAGGCGCTTGGCGTCTCCACAGAAGGGAACTATTGTTCCAATCCTGGAGATCTTGCGGGTTTTCTCTTCACTATTGACCACAACAGAGCGTAGGGGGCCGACGCTAGACCATCCGAGTCGTTCTATCCCCGACACGTCGGGTTCCTGAATCTTTCCAACTGCGAACGCAACCGACCACATTCTGATGGAGTTCCGACTTCTCACTGAGACTCCTATCGACCATACGGGACCCAGTTTCGAATTAGAAAGTCGTCAATGGACCATCACTGAGCCCCTCGACATTCTCTCCGATGGTGTAGAAGGTGCCCGAGTACACCTGCGTCTCTTACGTGTGGGGAACAAGACGCACCCCCAATCCAATGTCCAGCGAAACCATGATGTCAGACCACACGCCCCCGGTGTTGCACACTGTCTTGCGAAATCACCCATGCAGAAAAATCTAACAGGACATTTTCTGCGTGCCATTCGATCACCAGCACAAACGTGCGACGGTTGAAAGCATGGGGGCTCATCTACGGCCACACCGCACAAGTGATCGCGGTACTCTCCGAGAATTCGCTTCACGCGTTCGATGCGATGGTTCATTGAGCCAAAGTGAAGGAGCATTCCCCGATTCCTCCGTGCTGGACACTTTCGAGAAGAATCCCTGGATCCGCGGTGTGCGGACATATCAGGGAAGTCGTAAACAGCAAACGGTTATACTTTGTCGGTGAGAACATCGACAATTACGATAGCTAATTCCTTTGGACACTTTCTCGAAACCTTCAGAAAACGGGATGAACTTTCCGTTTTCCGCTTCCGCACCCACTACCCCATTTCTCGACTCATTCGAGGATATAGTTTGCAGATTGGCTCACGGCAGCGTTCGGCGTTCCGAGTCTTGTCAAGTATGTGGAATGAGGGTCAGGCACGGGGAAAGCCAACTATTTGTACGCCATGATCACGAAATGCCCATACCAGCGTACATCTAACCCAACCATCGAAACGCTTTCCGATGCGTTCACGACCGTCTGCGAGGCCAAAGGTAATTACTCCTTGCTGCAATGAACAGGACACGCGACTGGGGTACACTTGGCGGCCTGCGCGACAAATTTTGCGGCACATTCTACCTTGGCCCCTCTATAGGGGACTCACAGCCGGGATGGCAGAGACGTCAGTGGGGCACTCGTGTTCAAAGGGCTGGCGTTGCTGCCCCCTTCCTCTTGCATTAGAGACTGAAGGAAAACAATGATGAAGTACTTGCCATGTCTGCCAAGCGTAATGGATTATAACGAGGACCTGAAGAAGCTCGTACTCGACGATCTCAAGTAAGTGGGCTTCATCGGCTGTGCTGATGTCGCCACCGTGGCCGAAGGGGCTTCAAGTTTTTCCCTCAACAACAGATCTCGTCAGACGCAGACGTCCAATTTTGGGTCTCCACTGCCTTACTTGGGTGATAGGCAATCCTGGTCTAGCTGTTGTGAGCCACGCAGGGAGCAGGGGGTTAGTCCACGGGTTGCACATGGGTATCGAATTGGATGCAACACGTTCGTCAGAACTGATTAGCGAAGCCATGCGTCATGGCCGACTATAAAAGTTTTTTTTTTTTTTTTCATTTTATTGCCAGGTGTACTGTACGATAAGAGGTTTCATGTCTGTAGTAGTCGCGGCTGCGAGGGGTGTCATCGTCGTGTAGGCACCCACTGCACGTGGCCCTAGGATAGAAGACACCTCTAGCATAAAAGAATGTGCGCCGCCAAGGGTAATTGTTGCCGATACAAATGAGCTCCCATGGCTGTGGAGCAGGTACATGAGAAGTTGAAGTACATGAGCTGATGTAGGCGGATGTGGCACTCATTAATGCTCCTAATTCTCCAAAGTTTATCGAATCCATCAGCACCAAGATTGCGGTATCTCCCTATTACCGGTTTGTCTGGCAGCCCTACTAGTTATTAGTCTCTGAATCTTAATTGGTAAATAGTTTTGGGGTTTGGAGAACGACGCCGCCTCCACTTTCCCTTTTCATGTTTTTGACCACTTGGATCGTTCCAACTAGCGCCCTTCCCTTTTCCCTCATTCGTTCCTCACCATTGAGGGGAGCCATTCGTCAGCGACAGGTGCCGTATGTGTGTCGTCCGCCCAAAAGCGTCGCGTCGAAAAAATTTCCACGGGCTCTAACCGCCCAATCGCTGGGAGGCAAGGCGGCATCCGAGTCGATGAATCAGCGCAAGGAAGTTCACGCGAGAGTGAGCGCCACCTCCAATATTCCTGACAGCGAGACTGACAGCCTGAAGTGGATGAACCTCGCCCCCCCCATCCCTGCTGCTACTGCCACCTCAACACCCGGATGTGCCACTTCCGCTGATGTCGTGCTCTGGGAGGATCAAGACATCCTCGAGTTCTCTAGCGAGCAGGGCAGTGGATCTGCAGGACCCCTTCAGGATATGCAGCATCGGTAATTATCCTGCCACCGCCGTTGCGATCGCCGTGTAGGCGCGCATCATCTTGAACGGCTGCAGTACACCATGTCTAACCTCTTGGATCAAAAAATCTGACAATCTCTGTACCAGAAGAAGGGAAAGGGGAGCGGGAGAAGGTCGAGGCCGTGGTCGAAGTGTCATGCGACCAGCGCAGGGCATCGTCATCACAGGCGTGGGGCTCGAGTCGCTCTTGGAGGAACTGAGGACATTCTGTGCTCGTGCGACGCGCGTACCCACCATCTCACGGTCAGAATCTGTATCTAGCCCATCCGTCGAGTGGTCTGAGTGGTCTGCAGAGGACCGCCGCTTGCTTTCGTAGACCCCAATTTCAGAGTACGTGCCACTCGCTGTTCAGTCACAGCAGCGCCCTTCTCTGCTCTGAGATGGCCTAATCGGAATTCATGCAAGATATGCAGGCGGAACAAGATGCTCTCCAAGCTGCGCAGGATTATCAGACAGTGACTGAACGTATGAAGGAGGAACCGAGACGTAAAGCAGCTCATATGACATGTCTTCCGAGTCCTTGTCGTTATCTTCACGCTAATGTCCCTTTAGTCTCGATTTATTGACTGGCATGCTAACGTGGTCCCTGCATAATATTACGCCTGTTCCAGAAGGACACTGACAAGGCGGTGGCCTAGGATTTTCTTGCTCCTTCGTATCCGGTAAATGACAAGTATGACTATTGCGAAAGTGTGATTGCAAGGGCACAAGGTGTTCTTTGACTGACAGTGCTGGTATCCGGACATTGCAACTAGTACAAATCGAACACAGGATGAGGATGGCTGACAACAATTTTTCTCGAAGCTCATTTTACATTTGTCATCTGCACCAACCAAAAAAAATTGCAAGAACCATCTCATACTAGTAATCTGACAACAGTGCACATGTCATTTGTACTACCATACCACACCCAATGATGACCCTCAAGCACTCAAGGGACATACTTTTCTGTGCCAGGCACATATACTGCTTTGGGTTTATACTCTGGGTTTAGAGCCATGTACTTTTGAACACTGCTGTGAAACAAAGGTTTGGGTGGCACAACTCGTCCATGCCCAGAATTGGTGCTGTCACTGCAGTCATGTGTCATCATCAACACTTGAAATTCACCTTCAAGTCTGGAACTCACTTCTCCATGCCTTCATTGAAGTCATCAATATCTGGGTCTGAGGGTTCCCCTTGCACCCCAGCTATTGGTTGGCTTTGCTGTGTGAGCAGTGATGGTACTGGGATAGTGATCCTTGGGCAGAACTCCTGTGCAACCTTGTCATCTCGGAACAAGTCATGATGACCTGCTGCTGCAATCTCTTGGATCATCCACCTTAGTGATATGTTTGAAATGGCATAACCATGATCAGAGCTGTGTTGCTCTGACCCTCCACCAACATCTATTATCCTTAGCCTATATATGTGGAAGAACCACAATTGTGTCACACACCAGAATGGGAGCCAATGAACCACACCTCTTTTACATCAGTTTTAGGTGTGTTACCTGACCCTGGCCATGAGTCTGGAATGGCCTGTTCCTGAAGGAATATTTTGACTTCATTGTCATAAAAAATTGGGGGGCCAATCTGACACTACCAAGAAAGGGTCAAATTGAATGTCAGCAAGAGGTTATTTGAATTTGCTTGCCTCATCAAGAGATAGTGCTTGTCTAAATACATGAATAGTTTGATGACCATTTGCAAAGGGCAAAGGCTGATGTAGATTATACCCAATACTGGGGACTGTCTCCCTGTACATGAGCCAGATCAGAACTTAGCAATGTCACTCTGTTTTATCTTCAGAAGGTACTTGCCACACGCCTAAAAATTCAACAGTCACTGAGAAGCAGAAGCTTGCCTTGAACACAATTTCATTGTAAAAATAACTTTCAGACTTGTAGATTCGACATAGAAGAGGAAAATAATCCATATGTCGCTCTCTCAGTAGGCCAACCTACATGCATTAGGTTCAATGACATGATCAGGATTCAGGGGTTGTGAACAACTCACCTTAGATAGCATTCCTGCAAGAGCTCGTGCAAGATAGCCACCACGGGCAAAGCCTGCTAACACATAAACCACTTACAACATGTATTGAAAGGAAGAATACCAAATAAAAAGATTTTGTCCCCAAAGCAGTATTCCTGCACAAGCCATTTGTATGCATCATAGAGGTGCAGAGAGAGGTACCAATCAAGGTGCTTGTCCAGTTTCTTTGCAACAGTTGTATAGTATGGGTCAAGTGGATGGGGATCAGGGAAATAATATCCTGGCTTTGAAAGTATGAGGATATGAAGTTGAAATGGGAAAAAAGGTTCTCACTTGAAAATAAACTGCTTGAGACTTTGAACCATTGTTGAAAAGCCCACACAATTTATGAACATTTGACATCTGTCAAATGGATTAGAAACAGTTGCTGTGCCTGTAAGGCTGTAAGGGGGTAACAAACACACCTTACTCATATCAAAGTCTATCCCATCAAACATTATGACCAGCTTGCGAGGGTCACTGGTAGACGACATAGTGGCCAGAAGTCAACCCGTTGAGGATAGGAGGATCCCCTAAGTGAGAGCTGACTGGCACCTCGTCAGAAGAGGGTCAGGGGCTTGACTCCACAGTGCGAGAATGATCGGCGGAAAGGGTGGAAATCGGCGGAAAGGTGGTGAAGGTAAAGGTGATCGGCGGCGGCCCATCGGCTCACGCGGGCTGTGCATGAGTAAAGAACAAGCAGGAGGACCTGCAAAGTGGATTCCACTGAGTGGGGCAAGTAGGCCTCAATAGCGCGCAGAGAATGGGCTGCACGATCACTTTCCGTTTCTTTGAACTGTGAAAGGAAACGCGAGGTGATCTCCGAGTCATTGACATGCGGCAATAGAAGCCTGAGCAAGGATGTGATGATCGTCACGACGGCGTTTGGCTTCATCTGAAAGATTTAGCTGTAGGAAGAGAAGTCATCCACCAGGGCCATCACATGCACCCTCGCGACGTTGTGGATAGCACATCTATTGACATTTTCTGGAATCAAGAGCCCTGCCTATTCGCCGTCGCAATAGGAATGGCCCAAGATGTCGTAGCAGCAGGTGCAAGGCGGTCACCGAAATGCTGGTGTTGGACATCGTGCCTATTGAAAGATAGCATAAAATGGTCTTATTACTATGCCTGCCACGAGTCTCTTGGATTCCACCTCGAACCAACAGGTGCGATACGTGAGGACAAGGTTTTCGACCCCATTGAGAGGCTGGAGAGGCCGGAGCCGGGGGTTGGGTTGTCGCTTGTCCGGTGGCCACGAGGAAGATTGGACACGCAATTTTAAATACGTCGCAAAAGGGGTCATGGACACAACCAGAAATATTGGCGGAAAGGGAAGAAACGGGCACCAAGCATGGATACGAGTACTAGCAGTACCTCTGACTTGTCGTTCGGCCCTTAGTAGTATTACTTGAGGCGTCCCAATCGTTCTTTAAAGGGTGGTGAGTTCAATACATGTTCACTGGCAATTAGGTCTGTGGCCTCCCAGAATGTCATGTCGGTAGGTAGACTCTGTACACCACTTGACACATTTTTCCCTTTCTGCGGCCGTGTACGAAGGTTACGTAATCCTTTGTTTGTTTGTTTATCGCCGTTCATTTTCAGTTTAATTTCAGTTCTTGGCCGGGCATCATCACAAGTTCATGAATCTACCGCTCGGCGTTAGTGGGTTGGCCAAAAAAATAGGCAAAACGCTCCGAGCCAGTTAATCTGATGTGCCCGACGATCTCGGAAATCTAACATCGCTCATAGTAGTACTTTAGTTGAGGTTCTGCACTGGTACAGTACGGTATGGAAATAGATAAGCAGAATTCAGGCACATTGGATGAGGCGAGATTATCTGGATACCGCTAATTTGGGTGGGAAAGATCCGACTCGGATTCCCTCAAAATTAGTCTAAGATAGGCTGCGCGATTTGAACGGCTACTTCCAAATCTCAATCTCAATCCTATTCTCTCATCCAGGTTGGACATGCCGGCTCCTATATTGCAAACCCACGTTGTCATACTTGGGGCAGGCGTCATTGGACTTACCATTGCGCATACCCTGACCGCAGGCGAAGGATCTAACCTCTTCAAGGTCACCGTTCTGGCACGAGATATGCCTGAAGATCTTAGTAGCCAGGCGTTTGCTAGTCCCTGGGCTGTGAGACATTTTTGTCACATCCCAGACGCATCTTGGACGGCATTAAGCTCTTAATCTCCAGGGTGCAGATTGGTCACCATTTCAAGGGGATGATCGCCTTTACCGCTGGGAAAAATACACCTTGTAAGTCGAAAAAGGTGTCGAAGCGCTTCAGACTCCCAGATCCGACTTTCCAGCGATAAGTTTTGGGGCATGATACCCACTGGGTTAGTCAGGGTGTGGGATTTTGCATATCGATCTGCTTTCTCCTGAGGGATGACGTTTCCCCTAGAAACTTCCATTCCGGATATATTTTGGAGCAGAAGACGTGGAAGCGAAAGTATCTTGGTGGAGAGACATTGTTCGCGACGTAAGTTTGACTAATATTTACGACTGTCCAACTTGACTTGCGTCAGTTCCATGTCCTGCCCGATGATCACCCCCTACCAGCCAAGGCGAGAAGTGGGGTGCAATTTGATACGTACTCAGTGAACCCCGAAGCTTACCTCCCGTGGCTGAAATCCGAACTGGAGAGCAGAGGTGTCAATTTCGTAAGACGCCGGGTCATCAGTTTGGACGAGGCATGTGAATTTGCAGGAGAAGGCGGTGCGGTAGTCAATGCAACTGGACTTGGTGAGCTTCAAAGCAGGTCTGAGACGATAATCTCATGAACGTTCGTTCCAGGCGCACGTTCCCTCCTCGGTGTGGAGGATACGAAAGTATATCCCATACGAGGTCAAGTCGTACTTGTCCATGCGCCAAACATCACTGAAGGCTTAACCGTTTTCCTGGAAGGTAAACAAATTTGGCATCCCACATCACTCGAACTGTTACTGAGCGACCTCAGATACCACCAAACCACCCGAGGCAACCTACTTGATACCGAGAGCGTCAACACCTGGTATGGTTTTAGTTGGAGGCACTTTTCAAGCCAACAACTGGGACACGTCACTCAGCATCCCAACTGCTCGCGATATCCTGTCTCGGGCGAAGGAGTTTGTCCCTGCGTTGGCCGAGCACACTACACGGATTCATAGTCATAATGTAGGACTAAGACCTGCGCGGGAAGGGGGACCCCGGGTTGAAGTACAATTTTACGACGTGCCAAGCAAGGATCTCCTTGTCCCTCAGGCCTGTGTGCCAACAAGCACAAAAACAACTTTAGTTGTCCATGCGTATGGGTTTAGGTGAGTAACCGCGTTCTTGACTACCTTGTCCTTGGTTTGATCTCCATCAGTGGCGCTGGGTACCAGCAATCTTGGGGTGCTGCGGAAGAGGCTGTAAGGCTATTGAAGGATAATCTGCCAGTAGCCATGTAGCCTAGTAATGTGAAGCCTGATCGCAATATCTCAACAAGCAGCCAAAGCGTGTAGCTGTGCAATGCCATGTATGTAGTAAATCGATCTTCTCTTGCTTATCAGAAGGTACATACGCGTGCCCTTCATTTCGCGTGAAGTTTAATAGGCTACTTTACAATCGGGAGGCCTGAGCTGAGCATGAGGGCCAAAGTTGCTCATGCGAAGCCTGGAACTACGAATACTGAGCGTTTCATTCACATTCACGGGCTCAAAAGCCTATCCGGGCCATCATCACCCGATATGACTTTACAACCAACTTTGGGATTCTTCCTCTTATCAAGCTTTGGTGTTGGCTCAGGAACGTTGGTGGGCCCGGTTCGTGCTATTCTGCGCAATTATTGCTCCCCTATGGTCCTAGAATGGAGCTGCACTCTCTAGCAATATGATCGCGTTGACACGGCAGCTGTTTGGAGATATGACGTCGAGCATAAAATGGTTGAGATCTGTAGCACGTGTGTCAGTCACGTGTCAGCGTTGCATTTAATCGGGTCTTATTTGTATTCAGCTTTTGATCTTCCTCATAACCATTTTCTGCTGCAAAGACCCTCCCTGAGAACGCTGAGACCAAGGATACTACATACTCACACCCTTCGTGACTGTTGATAACATACAGCACATTGTGCAGCGAGCACACTGCAGAAGGACTACCTGCGGATCAGTAAACTAGGCTAAAAGGTAAGGGTACTAGCCTCAACCTTTGGAAGCAAAGGCTGAGGTACAGGGAGGAAAGCGACGATCCAACGACCTTGTTTCACCTGTCATGTCAGGGTAAACATGTTGGCATGATGTTGCGTTATATCCACGCAGATTCTAAAAAAAAAGATTGAGCAGAACTGATGCTACAGTGTACTATGTACGTGACCAATACAGGAAGAAGAAGACATATAGATGGTTACGAAGAAAACGAAATGAAAGGCGATGTCCATACATCGACGTCCGCGGCATCGGAAACTTGTTTAGGGCTGGAGACAGCAACGGTCCAGCCGGTCCGGTGATGACCTGACGGTGAGCCTCACTTTCGTCTTCAGACAATTGGCCCTATCTCAGAAAGCCTTCAGTTCGGTGTTGGTGCGGAACTCGTTCGCTTCTGGGTGGCTTCCGTCTCGTCGCCTATAGTATCGGGGCTGACTCAGCAAAATTGCATACTATGACTCAGAAGCTTACAGCTGACTCCGAGACGGTCCAGTCCACCAGCCTGAGGAGCTATTTACCTTTGGCGATGGATGACAATCTGAGGCAAATTTCTCTGTTATCCTCCGCAATCAACTTACTCACGCGAATGAGCTACATGTTTTTCGTCCGATGCTAAGTATACGGATCAGATGCTATCTCATGAACAGAACAGCTTGTTGCTTCTCTTCCGGCCAACACGCTTCAAGTTCGCCAGATCACGAATATGTCAAGGACTGCTATGCAAGCGAACGATGAATGCACAGTCCCATTTCGTGGGTACACATTACGAGAGTTGTTTGCATTCTACCCACACGTCAGGCTCAAAATCATACCCCGACGCCATAAGTTTGAAGAACTAGTATCTTGATGTCTCAGCGACCTCAAACCAACCTCCCCTACTTGCTGTCATGCTCCCGACTGCCCCACTCACTCTTTTGGGGTTTCTCTTGTCAGCTGTCGGTATAGCGGCGAATCCCGTCGTTATTCACCAAGGTCCAGTTTCGTTGCCTCTTGCCCGGCGCATCAACGCCACTGGCTTCAATGACCTTGTTCAGAAAGACCAAGCTCGCGCCAAGAACTTAGCTGACGTCCATCAAGCAAAAGGGAGCGGCGCCCTGGGTCATAGCACAATCGTCAGAGTCGGCGTGACTAATGCTGGCGTAACATACGAAGCGAGTGTCGGCGTCGGTAACCCTCCGACCTATTGTGAGTCACGTCGGTACGAGCCTCGCATGGAATCTCATGTCTGCTTTTAGACACCCTCCTCATTGACACGGGAAGTTCGAACACTTGGGTGGGAGCTGCGAAGGCCTACGTTAAGACTAAATCCAGTACGCAGACATCTAATGATGTAGTAAGTTTCCCCCCCCTCATCTATGGCGCAGCGTCAAACTGCTCTCACTGCCTTTTTGTTAGTTTATAGCATACAACAATGGGGCATGCAATGGTGATTTTCTACTCTCATTTCTAGCTTCGCTTTATTTACACCTTTACCAGGCACCGAATTCATAGATACCGTGACGATTGCCCCTAGTCTTGTTATTCCCCGCCAGTCCATAGGTGTTGCGTCAGAATCATTTGGCTTCGACGGCTTCGACGGCGTTCTAGGGTTTGCATGCACCACCTCCCAGACAAATTTGCGCTGACGCCGTTCTGTAGTATTGGCCCTGTCGACCTGACCATTGGGACGCTGTCGCCAGCCGTGAATAGCACTATACCAACGATCACGGACAACCTCTTCAGCCAAGGAACCATCGCGTCCAATATTGTCTCAGTGTCTTTCGAGCCTACAACTACGTCATCAGCCAAGAATGGCGTGTTGACGTTTGGTGGTACCGACCACAGTAAGTATACAGGGAGTATCACGTACATGTAAGCGTGCGCGGCAACTCGACTTCCAAACCTACGGTCCTCACCCGCGATTGGACAGTCCCCTTACAGCAACCAGCCCTTCCAACCAGTCCTGGGGTATCGACCAGTCCATCCGATACGGTACCTCTACCCCCATTCTCACAAAGACTGCCGGCATTGTCGACACTGGGACCACTCTCACCCTCATCGCGACCGGTAAGTGGACCAGAAAACGGCACTGGGTATATGCGTTCACAAAGGTAGCTAAACGGTGCTCGCACAGACGCATATCACCGCTACCTCGCCGCTACTGGCGCCGTCCGAGACTCCACCAACGGTTTCCTCCGCATCACCCCGGTGCAATATTCCAATCTCAAGTCGCTCTTCTTCACGACCGGCGGCAGGACGTTCGAGCTCACCCCAAACGCGCAGATTTGGCCTCGCGCGCTCAACGAGTACATTGGCGGCACGCGGGACCACATCTACCTCGTCGTCAATGACATTGGCTCACCCACAGGACAGGGTCTCGACTTTATAAACGGTTACACATTCCTCGAACGTTTCTACTCGGTCTTCGACACTACCCAGCAGCGCGTTGGCCTCGCCACTACGGCATTCACTACGGCAACCAGTAATTAATAGAAGCAATGGACTACGTTTCTTGCCCAGCGGAGGTACCTTAGGGGTAGGCCATATCAATCGTGTATGTAATTCGCGTCATATGACATCTTGAAAGGTCCCAGTAAAGGACACTTTCCGGGTCTGATCTCTCATGGATCAGGGGCAGACGTCAATGTAAATACATGCGGTTCCTCCAATACCAACCGTCTATACAAGGATGCAGGAACATCCGTAATAGATAGATACATGCTTGTCGTTCTGGTCAACGACGACTACGACACCTCAGCCAACTAGAATCTCTGCGCCTCATCGGGGCACATAGAGCACATAAATGCACCAAACAAAACCGTGGAACTAGTCCATCCATCCTCCAGGAACGTCCTCGTGGCCCCATTCGTTGCGGGTACGAGCATTTCGATTTGGCCTGGAGCTGTTACTACTGCCGCCACCGCCACCCATGATATTAAATAATTGACCAAACATTCCTCCCCCATGTGGTGCGTCCGGTCGCGTCGCCCGGTTGACGGTGGGAGGACTTCCGGATCCACTGGCTACGCCGTCAGGCGGGTGATTTTCAGGCTGTGGTACTAGCTGGAACCTAAGGGAGTGTCAGTTAGAAAAGCGGTGTTCCGGGTCCTGATACTCACCGGCAGACCGGGCAAGTACCGCTGGACTTGAGCCAGGGCATTATGCAACCTTCATGGAATGGGTGTTTACAAGGAAGAGTCACGATCACTTGATCGTTTGGGTCCTCTGTGTTCAAAGAGAACTGATCTTTGCACACAGCACAATCTTGCTCCAACACCGCAGCTGAAGAGGTTCAGGACCTCAGCAAAAAGGCATCTAGACGTCGACTCACATCCTTCCTCTAATACCTCCCTCTCGAGTTTCTCCATGTCACCTTCTGTAGCTGGGACTGGGCGTGAAGAATTTCCCTGCTCCATGATCTGGGTAATGATTTGATCCAGCGCTATGGCATATCAGTTCATCCCTCATAACAGTCATGCAGATTGCCTACCTTCCTGATTGAAGACATAATCCCCCCATCTTCCACCATCAGGCCCACCCGAGAGGTTGAAGCCACCTCCAGGGCCTTCCCTGCCCGTACGCTGTGAGAGCATGGCGAGCAGGTACTGGGCCATTAGCGAGCCCCCAATTACACGTCGCTCGTCGCCTGGCATACTGTGACCTATATTGAGAAGGCTGGGCAGACGTGACTTTCAAATCATCACATACCCTCGACGAGTTGCACCAAGCGATGGCGAACCGCCCATATATATTGTCCGGGAAACACCCGGGCCTCGATTGATTTCTAATCGGAATCCAGTTCCGCCCTGAGCAAGACATCAGGATTGAGTGGGTTAGGGGAATAGATACTTACAGTGCTTGCATGCTCGGGGAAGGGGGAACTATTAGTGTTTCGACGTTGAGGTCGAGAGTCGTTCACATGTTGTGATAGACCCACTGTTAGGTGGATTCAATAGCCAGCAATAGCCATGAGTAGAATTGGGCGTACAAAAGAAATTATCCAAACCAGGACTAATACCATCATCTAACGGAGGACCTGAGGCCTGGAAGCCACGCGGATCATCTTGTTCGCTTTCGATCTATGAAAAGGAGGGTCAATCAGATGGTAGGGCAAGTAACCAGGTTAGTCACTTTCTCCACAAAGGTGCTGTTACATGATGCACAATGGGGATCAGGGACCTGGACAATAATGTTATTTTGGTGCGTTTCTGGGTAAAGAGGAGCTTTACGTACCATTAATGGTCTCATCTCTGAACGACACTTGAATTGGATGAAAGATAAGTGGAAGAAGGGATTGAATGAAGAGTGAGCTTTACCTCGTGGCAGTACCACATAGGTTCTCTAGATGACATTGTAGAAGATATGGGTGAAGTACTGAGCGTCGTTGAGGAAGAGAAGAAAGGTGCGGTAGGAGTGAGTCGGGGTTGTGTCAGCTAGGTAAGGGTCCCGGATTCTATAAAAGGTGATAACCCACAGAGCTCTCGTCCTCACCCATAACATACAGTAAGTGTTCATTTTCCTGCCCCCACAACACGATGAATACAATTGTTCCCTATTATACGAGTGCTTTTTCTCAAGCATATACGAGATCACTCATCTAGTAAAACTGACACAACGGCCTCATCCCCCTCCTTTATCCTTTTCCCCCAATACCAGTGCTAACTTGTTCACACAACAGAACTGCGGGCGGCGGGTGCGGTGGGGTTGCGTGGCGAGCATGCGGATTAGTAAGCAGATGTCCATAATAAACAAATGTCAACATCGCGTGTGTGGCGGTTTATACTGTTCTTTGGAAATCCAACCTGACCTTCATCTGGGCCATGGGTACCCTCATATCCTTTCTTGTACATCCCTTCTCAACGGTTAGACGTCTCAGTGACCAATATGATGACGAAGGTTCACTTGGTGACCTCATCTATCACTTGACTTTGTTCTTTGCTTTCGGTATTTACACCGTAATCCGACGCCACTTGAATGCACGAAGCAGACCCAAATCTTTTCGCGTCGAGATACCCGAGGTTTGGATATGGCTTTCGCTTTCTATTCTCTGTGTGATACTGAATCGTTGCTGTGTTTGTAGCAAGCCGACCCTTCCTGGTCAAATGGCCAATCAATCCAAAATCCTAACCTCGAGTCTCACAGATACGATACGAACCTTGCGCCTCCAACGGGAGAACTTTCGGGTCGCGATTATATCACGTGTTTCGATCCTGCCACAGGCCTACACCTTGAAACATCTCTGATAGACAACGCCGTCGAAATCGAAACAAAGATAGACAGGGCTGAGGCGGCACAGGCTATGTGGCGGCACAGTTCATTTGCTGATCGAAAACGCGTCGTTCGCAGCCTCAAGAAGTGGCTTGTGGAAAACCAAGAGGCGTGCGCAAGGGTTGTTTGTCGAGATACTGGCAAAACGCGTACGTGACACGTCTTTTTGGTCGTCGTGGCCGTTAATTCATATTCCGCAGTTGTTGACTCTGCCTTGGGGGAAATTTTGACGACATGTTCCAAAATGGATTGGCTTCTGCGTCACGGCGAGAAGTACTTACAGCCGGAGACACGCTCGTCTCCACTCCTTCTGTTTTATAAAAGGTCCCAAGTATACTATGAGCCTCTTGGCATCGTTGCAGCCATAGTCTCATGGAATTATCGTACGTCGTTTTGGATGTTCTCGCCGTCTCTGCAATTAACCCCTTCAGCGTTGCATAATGCATGGTCTCCCATATTGGCGGCCCTGTTTTCTGGTAATGCTATCGTCATCAAGTGCTCAGAGTACGTCGCTTGGTCATCGAGGTGGTTCGTGGACGTTATCAAGGAGTGTTTACGAGCCTGTAATTTCGACCCCGAGTTGGTGCAGGTACGTTTTCTGTAAAGCAAGGTCGCCGATGATGGATAGCTTTTTTTACTCCTTGAAAACCAGCTCGTTTGCTGCCTTCCGGATCACGCGGAGGCCTTGACCACATCGCCCAAAATAAAACACATATTGTTCATTGGCTCCGAACCTGTTGGTCGGCAGGTTTGTTTCCTCGACTGAATTATTTGTGCTGCCGATCCTCAAACGTCCACCCTTTCAGGTCGCTGTCGCTGCTGCGCAGCATCTGACACCAGTGACCCTCGAACTTGGTGGCAAGGACCCCGCAATCATCCTCCCAGGGACAAACATTGAGAAATGGGGTAGCCTTTGGATGCGCGGCATATTGTATGTGCATTGAACACTGCAAGGGCAGTACACTTACTCAGTGTGTAGCCAGAATGCAGGTCAAAATTGTATTGGCATCGAACGGTTGCTCGTTCACAGGCTTCAATATGACGAAGTTAACCAGCTTATCTCAACCCGCGCCCATGATTTGCGCGTAGGTGCTGCTTTGTCCGCAGACGGCGTTGGTACCGGGGTGGACATGGGATCGATGATCTCTCGTGAACGCTTTCAATCACTCCAGGATCGCATTGCGGCGGCTGTGGCCCAAGGAGGACGAGTTGAACTGGGTGGTGGACCCGCCGGGCATGTATACTTAACCAATGGGGCATTTTTCGAGCCGACAATTATCGGAGAGGTCAGGCGGGATATGGATATTGCACAACAAGAGTGTGAGTTTTGCTTTCGAACTCGGGACTCAAATCTGTAACGACGTTGATTTGTGCATAGTGTTTGCACCAGTTGCGCTAATCATGCCCTACGACACCATTGAGGAGGCTATTGAGATAGCTAATGATACCAGATACGCTCTTGGCGCTAGTGTCTTTGGGCCGGACAAGTACGAGTGCTTGGAGGTTGCACGTCACCTCGAGTGCGGCATGGTCTCGATAAATGACTTTGGTGTGTTTTATGTGAGTACTATTCCAGTAGAAGTTTCGAAAGATTTATTAACGTGCCATACAGCTGAAGTGTGTGAACCTAACTTTAATAAGTGCTGTGCGGCTCTGCTCACATTTTTTCTCGGTAGCCAAGATCTCCCTTTTGGAGGAACAAAGTCCAGTGGTTACGGAAGATTCGGTCAGCGTTGATGATTCGTGCTTCTGCTCTCCGGCTGATGCGATTACTTCAGGAGGACCGGAAGGCTTGCGTTCTCTCACGAATCCAAAGGCTGTGATTGTCGATCGCTGGCCGTGGCTTTTCGAAACGAAGATCCCCTGGGTCCTAGACTACCCAATCCGTTCACCTTTACGAGCTTGGTGAGTTCTAACGTTTTCATATACCCTCAAACAAATTAAAGTTCGAGGAACCTTTAGGGAGGTTGCAAGTGGCATAGTTGTCGCTTTGTACGCCGATGGATGGCGCGAAAGATTTGAGAGCCTGAGACTTATTATCAATGCCTTGCGAGGATACTGATCCCGTACATCCTCAATTCCTGCCGGCGGGAAGTGATTTCTTTTGGCGTGACGACGGCACGGAGAATAACGACTTGATACCTAACTGATATCTGATGTTACGATTGAATTCCTTATTATCTCAGGATTTAATTTGAATATTGTCTACGTACGGCATCGTGGCCTGGGATCGATACTTTCTCGAAAAGTATCTCATGTTTCTAGCCTATCCGGGGAAGAGTGCAAGTGATGAAGCTTATGGAAAAGACGTTTATCTGAATCCCGACAAGTATGATTTATTCGCTGCCATCACGACTGCCGGATGCGGTGTTTAGTTGGTTCCAGTCGACTTGAAGAACTGTGAAGCAGGTGGAGTTGCGTATAGCCCGAGCAGGGAATGCATTTCATTCAGGCTATGCGAGTCGATCTAACAGTTGTAGCTATTCAAATTGAAGACTGGTTGCATCTGACAGAGAGGCACCAATAGAAGTGGTACTCACATGCCTAATTGCAACCACATGCACGGTTAGCTTCCACTTACGCTTGATCACGCGCTTATCTTGTTTGCCATGCGCGACATCGAAGGTGCTCCATATAGATCCTCTTTGACCCGTACAACTTGATTGACTCGCGTAGCCTGAATGGAACGCATTCGTGCTGTCCTCACTAACGTAGCGGTTACCGTGGTGGCTACGAGCCACCTGCTTGACAAATGGCTGTTGTCTGGCTGTCGTATATCCGGTCCAGCATCTCGTAGCAGACACATCAAACGTCTGTTGCTACGAAAACCCAGGAATGCGTCGTATCGGAAATCATTACCCGGCCGAAACTGACGCGCTCGTTAAGATGCTACTGCAGACGCAGGTATGTCATGGACTCATTCGTAGCGTAAACAGGCTTGCGCGTAAGGGGTTGGCAAGTAATCAGATCAGCTGGTTCTTCAACCCCAAGGGTTCGCTCCTTGACGGCGAATTCGCGAGGATTGGTAAGCGGATCAATCTATGACACAGGGGTGTAAAACGTCAGACTCTCCGGTCGAGAGTCAATCGGCCTCAGTTACCCTCCGAAGGCAAATCGATCCCGCTGACTGATGGAACGATAGGCTTTTGGGCAGGTCGACACGGCCACGTGAGTGAGGAATTGGAGGGAGAGTCAAAGCGTCTAGTTGGTGTTCCTATTTAACTACGAGTCCGTGTCTAGGGAACACCAGCCTCTGAGGCAGTAAACATAACGAAGACCGGTAACAAGGCGGAGAAGGGAAGAGAGCCACAAGCAGTGCTTTGCAGATGGGCAGTTCACCTGTAGTGATGGCGTCTCTCCGTCTGGCTGCGCACACCACAGGCTTCTGCAGTGATTGATAAATCAATGGTTAGATAATAGGTTGCCTCTGGGAATATCGTTCTCATCGGTTTCCGACGGTCAACAGAGCTCTCCAGTGCGAAAGGCCCCACGAATCTGTGCAACAGGCTGTCCTAGCAGGAAAAGTGAGCGCAGTCTCAGGGGTCATGATATTCTGTAAACAACGGACCCGGGGAGAACACAGGTTGGTGAAAGGCACAAGTCGTTATGTCGATTCTCGGAACGCCACCGCGAATACAGACAATTCATAGAATACCTAGTCAGCGCACACTAAGTTACAATGAATGCGGCGTTAGACGAGAGTGTGGTCGACGACTGCCACGTGGACGCGGCGGCGTCTTGACGGAGCATCTGACACCCAATGGTGGCCGTAACGACATTGGCAAAAAGTTCCCATGTACTTAGAGCACCGGCTTCCTGCAGTCCCGCAGAATGATGGGTTGTAATGGCTAACTTTGCAACTTGTCTAAGCCATGCCGGGGCTCTGATCTCCATATGAGGTGCCTCATCACTGTCTTAGCAGCCTGAGCGGACGTACTATAGGCGGTCGTCATTTTTCTCGTGAGTCTCGTATAGCGCAGCTTCAAAGTCAAAGTATTGGCATTCTCCCCTCAAACTACCACAGTCTCTGCATGAATCTAAACCCGCTTTAGAATCCTCAGTTGTCCTGTCTGTCCAACTAATGTGACGTACTGTATCTGTCGGGAATCAGCTTCTATACAATTCGAGCACTTACCTCCTCCGGCTCTTGACCCCACCCGTTCAATTATGCGGCTGATCTTTCTATCCAGGGCCTTGTTGTCCCGAAGAGTGACAAGTGACTCCCTGAACTCGGTACCATCTTCGGGCCCTTGTGGTGTTGCTAGCGTGGTTACCATTTCACCTACGTCATACCTGTCTTGTTGTTAGAAATCCTACAGTGATCGCCCTGGTAGACCGCTCATATCGAGCTCCCAACACCAATACATCGCTTGACTGGGTAAACGCCCAGTCGGCACGCGGAAAACCAGAGGTGAATTAGGCCTTATTTAGACAGGTTTGTTCAAATTTGGCTACTGATCGATTTAGAAACGAGTACTGTACAACAGGCACCAACACTATTAACCTGAACTCAACTCCGGAAAGGAATTCCGTTGTTAGCATGACAGATGGTGTGCCTATTCCAGGAATACAGTCGCTTGATCAGCCAAGACAGGGTTCAGAATTCACAACTCACACACGTGTATCTCGGACCTAGACGCGCCCATCGTCCTTTTGACTGAATCAACATGGCGGTTCCTTCTATTTTGCAATTGTAATGATGCCTGAAACGTACCCCTTGATTCCACCTATAAATAATCCCAACAGTATCCTCCAAACCACATACACACAATGTTCGCACTACTTGCTGTCTTCGCTACCCTAGCTGCTACCACCGTGTCCGCGCAGGGACATGTCTCGGGCAAAACCGGCTGCGCCTTGACCAATCCGCTGTTGTCTAGCTGTGACGCATCTGCGCCGGTGTCTTGTAGCCGTGACTCGTCCTCCGCGGACGATTGCTGCTACGAGTCTCCAAGAGTGAGTTTCACCACACATTCTAGTCTCCAAGATCGAAACTGATCCTCTTTTCAGGGACTTATACTCCAGACTCAAGTACGTCATTAATTCGCTCCAAAAATGCCGGGGTTGTGAGCTAAAAGCGCATTTAGTTCTGGGAGACCCGCCCTGCCACAGGTCCTAGCGATAGCTGGACGATTCATGGTTCGTATCCTGTCTTGTTGTATGCGCTCGGGTTCGCTCATTAGTGCGAGCAGGTCTTTGGAATGACAAGTGCGCATGCATATTATCCATAAGGCACGGCTTTCTGACTGTAGTACCTTTGTAGCTGCGATGGCACTTTCCCTCCGAGGGGCTGCGACCCGAGCCGTGCCTATTCAGACATCGGTGGCGTACGTTGTCTGCATTTATTGTCCGAGTCACCCCCCTCTGATCCATTGTAATTTCAGCTGCTGGCCAGTCAAGGTGCAGGCGATACGCTCTCATACATGAAGAAGTATTGGGTCGACTACCACGGTCAAGACGAGCACTTCTGGGAGGTATGGCCCATAGAGATTCATGATTCTCCGACTCCTAATAATTTTTTCAGCATGAATGGAATAACCACGGGACTTGTTATACCACCCTAAACCCTTCTTGCCTCCCTCCTGGCAGCCCTGAAGGCGCGGAAGCTGTCGCGTACTTCCGGCAGGTTGTTACACTGTTCCAGAAACTCCCCACATACGACTGGCTTGCATCACAAGGCATTACTCCTAGCTTTGACGAGACATATTCCTTGTCTGATATGACGAACGCGATTAAGTCTGCCTATGGGGTCTGTTATTCCCCTTTTCAATAATAATTATACTAATTCAAATTGCAGTATACGCCTGAGTTTGATTGCTCTGGGTCATTGATCAATCAGATCAACTTCTATTTCTATGTCAAAGGCTCGGTCCTTGACGGCAACTTCGTTCCGATTGGTGAGAAACTGGGTTTTACAGCACGTAAAACATTACACTCATAGGGGTCAACGTCAGACTCTCCAAAGCACAGCAAGTGTCCATCGCAGATCAGATATCCTCCAAAGTCTCGTCATGGTGGTCACGGTTTCTCGGACTCCACCGCTCAAGTAAGTCAACTCCATTTGTCTTGGCATTTCCCATCAGTGTTTGGATCGCGCAATTTAATTCACGGTACCCATCCCTAGATCCCTTTGAATTGAAAAGTCCTACTGACAAATATAGTTCCGTCGACGTGAGCGTCATTCTCTGTTGCCCGTACTCCACCCTGCTCACCCTTATCCAGTACAGCGAGTCTTCGACTAACCGTCTTCTTTAATGGCGAGACTAACTTTGCGTTTGCCAGAGCACAGATCTGGTTGTCTAAAACCTACAGTATTAGCGATGGAGGCTCCCGAGCATCTGTTTGCCATACTGTATCGTGACATTCATTGATGTAACTTACATGCATAATTTGAGATCGCGTAATCGAGTCAAGTGTGCGGCGTTTGAATCGGTTCGTCTCTTACTGTAGGTCCTGAAACTCGATCGTAAGCCCCATGGGGGAAAGACGAGAGAACCAAATTGATGCACAGATATCGGAAAAAGATCCGCGGCATAGGCAATTTTCTAAAACCCGTGCAATTTCCTCTCTGATGTTCCGTCTCGGTTACAGCTCCCTGTATTTTCAATACCGGATGCCCGGTTTCTGCGTAGTTCGACCATGAGCCTACATTGTGTGCTCCCATTACCGTCATTCCCGTGATCGTTGCCGGCTGCTCCACTGGCTAACTCAATGCCAACGTTCGGTCATCATTGCCGGGCACTGAATTGCCTGGCAGACCGGAGGTAATACCGCCCGGTGGTCATGAAACGTGGTCATCACGCTGATTTCAATTCAGGACTCGCTCGTCGTGCTTGGCGGTGATGTCTCGGGTCAATCATCGGCCCACACCGAACGGGATGAGATTTGATGTCGGAGGTAACAAGCGCTGACCTTTCAGCAGTTTCCCTTTCAAATGCTCCCAGACGTAATGGCCGTCATAAGGGTTGATTCTGATATAAAATACGGGCTACGTCTTCTTCCCCGAGGGACAAATGATATGGTAATAGGCTTCGAAGATATTATTGGACCCTTCTGGGGGGTGGCGGGGGAGCAAACTATTGTAAGGAGCCCTTGAACGATTGAAGCACAATAATCGAGGCCGCAGCACAGGCTCCTTCCCTGAATGTTTCATTTATGGGTTTCAAAGGTGAGCAGCCCTGCCAAAGACAGACTGTTTAAGCTAGGAAGTCTCGTCACGTTCAGAGGCATCATGGAATAGATATGCAAACGTACTGCGGGACTGTTACCTTGCCCGTCGAAGTAGGACATGATAAGCTCGCGCGCTACCCATTCATTTTGAATGACACCGAGATCTCGTATAATTAGGGCACGAGGCTGTTTTGGATCTGGGGGTGTGAGCACGATATCCAATGGTGTATCTTTCACGAATGGCGCGTTGGGAAACAAAGTCTTCAGCTGGGCAATGGGCGCTTGGAGAGTAAGTTGCTCATCCGGTGATAGCTTTCCAGCTTGGTAAGCAAGCTTTTGTCGTGTTTGCAGCGTTCGCACGAAAGCATCTCGGAGGTGAGTATATGAAGTATTGCGCGTAGGAACTTGATTGAATGTATCCCATCAGAGGACGTGCAACCAGTCAGGGCGATGGAATTACTCACTTATACGAAGGACGCACGATGTGTTGCGTATGATATATTCTACTTTCTCCTCCGGACTTGTCGATGATGGTATCTATCACAAAGGTCAGGAAAGCGGTGAGGTAGTGGCGAATTAAGTGATGACCTTCAAATTTGGGTTGGAAAGGTCGGCATAAAATGCAACCGAATAAACTTTGATCTTTAAGAAAGACACAACGCGCACGCCAACGCCGATTAGAGTGAATTCTGGAAGAGTTCCTTTCGACGGTATTCGGAGGATAGTCGGGAATTCGATAGACGTGGCTGGATCAACTGGAGGGAGCTTGGTCAAGAGGATAACTGTTATTAGAACAGACCTACCTACTGTGGTCTCGTTGCCGCGGGAGGTGTCAGAATCGAGATATACCAAGCTTACTGCGGTGGAGAATGCGAGGGCAGTTGCGCCAAGTGCGAGGGGTCGCAGTAGTGATTTTGATGACTTTTTAATATTAGGATAGTGAGAGAGGGGAGGTCTGCTCTGGCGAGGTAAGGTCGAGATGAAAAGACGGCGGAACATGGTGATAGTACGCGTCTCCACTAGTGCGGCCCGAGAGCGGATCGATATGAGTGACGCGTCTCCTAGTTCAAGCTAACTCACAATCCCTACGACGCGTCACCAACGAGTATTCGACAACATTTAAAGGCCAAAGTAGCTTATTGGTTCGCACACTCTCTTCCTGCAACAGTCGTCCAAATATTTAGCCTTGCACGATGGACGCCTCACTTGATCCTCTCTTAGAAGCATATAACTACTCTCTGGATTCGCTCGGTATGGAAGAAGAAGAAGATATCTCCTCTGCCCCCGACTCGCCCTCGATAAAAGCCGTGGATATATCGCGTGAGGAGGCGGCCATGGAGAAACAACGCGCCTCTCTACAGTCCTACCTCTCCTCCCTTCCATACAGTGCCGAATCAGAGCAGGACATGCGGACGCGACTCGAGTTTATTCTTGGAAGAATAATAATCTGTGCTGAGGCTAAGAATTGGCTTGTACTCGCCACCTGGGATGGTGTGTTGCAATGGTGCGCAGTATAGTCTGACGTGTACCACTCTCTGTTAAGTACTTGGTTTATTGTAGCTGGTTGCTTATGCGTTATCCCATGCCCATTCGTATTCGTGCTAAGCTTGTGCTGTTGTATTACGAACTTTGCATTCTCCCTGGTATCGAACCACGCTTGATTCGCAGTTGGGCGGACATGCTCTCCAGGCTGCTCGCTGGCAAGTCAGATGCACGTCGGAAACTAGAGCCTGAGGATTTGCAGCTACCGTGGAAACCTCTGTGGCGCGTCCTGCAGAAGGAACTCTGGCTTAAAGCTAGGTTCCAAGATCCTTCGTAAGACTGTCGCTTAGCCACGAACCAGCCCTCTGATAAGAACCCTGTCTTAGGCGCAACGTCGTGAATATATTTCTCTACGTGGCTGAAAGGTCTAGATACTACTACGCTACAAGTGACATAACTGAGATGCTTGAGACATTCGTCCCGCTCATTACTCAAGAGGTATGTTGACATAGCCACCCCACGAGTGTACTATATTCATCTCCCACAGACGTATTTGACCATGATTCCAGTCATGACTTCGTTCCTTCCTCCAACCCACACTCACCTGTACCTTCCGGCTATGTTCAAGATCTGGGAGGCATTCAACTCCTCGCTACTGGATGATAGACTGATAGAATTTGTCGGAGAACTATCTGAAGAGCACGTTGCCGGAACAGCTGGAAAAGCTGGATTGGAAGGAGGTGCACAGTGGAAAGATGTCGGCATTTGGAGCGAGACGGAATGGACTATGCTCGTAAGCAAAGCTCTGGGATCAATGAGTACGTGCGACAAATTTTAACAACGGTCGTATCGACTCACATTGCCCAGGTGTACCAGTAGGAGCGAATGGTGTATGTGTGATTAATCACACAGCCTTGAGTTGACACTGAATGTCGAACGCAGAGTGGCAACGCCACAGGGGCATACGCAGATGCCAGGGCAAATCCCTCCTCCCTTAGGATCAGAAAGACAATCAACCGCATTTGTAAGTCAGCCCAGTTTGCTACTGGAATATGGCTGATCCCCACCTAGCTTCTTTGGCCAAACTCATGGTGTATTCGATGGCCGTCGATGGGCCGATCCGCTCCGAGGCCCCTTCACGAGCAGAAGGTAAATTTCCCACCCGTCAAGTTGGATACCTCGCTGGCTCGAAAGCGATGGAATCTTTGGATAAGTTCATCACGAGTACTGAATCTTTCTTCCATCCCTCGAATTCGGGAGTGTGGTCCCTAACCGTACGTCACTTATGCTGCCTCGATTCTTTCTGGTTGCTTATTTCTTTCTAGTTGACCCAATTCCTCCGCTCCTTAACGTCTGAGTTCTGTAAGCGTTGGCACGAAGAAGAGTTGCCGAGTTGTAAAACACCACATGTCCGCCTCTAGCTTCTTGTCATCATGGAGGATCATTAACTTGTAACTTCCTAGACACATCGGTTGACTCCCGCACTTCGAAAAGCCTTTGTTTTGATTCTGCAGACACCAGCCCTTCTTGCCATGTTCTCAAAGGACCCTGTATCAACCGGCCTTGCTCAAGGTGCCTTACGCTCTCTAGCCTTCTTGGAGCCTGCCCTCGTCATGCCAGAGCTCCTGGAGCGTGCATATAGCGGACTTGAAGTGGTTAATGAAACCCACCGCACCACCGCAGTCCTGAGCATGCTTGCAAGCGTTTCCCTTCCTCTATCTTCGGAAAATATCTGGTTAGGTGGGCAGAAACATATTTTGCCTTTGCTCGAGATGTGTATTCCCGGCATTGACCTGGTAAGTGATAGCTATGGTTGAAATGATAACTACTCACCTTGTCTCTATCTGAAGAATGATCCTGTCAAAACGATCTGCGCGACCATGTTCATCGTAGCTGTCGTTCAGAACATTAAGATCGGAGACCTCTCGTCTACTCAATCAGGATTGTCGTTCTCCAGTGACGCGCCAGGTGAAAGCATGGATGTTGATGAGAGGTTACATCTCCCGGATGGAACGGAGCCTGGGTCTTACTCTACGCTGAGCAAAGCTGAAGAACGAACACTAGTTCGCGAGAGCACTGCCGGATTCGCTGGTACGTGCCATCCCTTCCATTCGATTAGCCGATCCAATTGAGCGATACTATAGTTTGGGTTACCTCTCTCTTCCACCGTGTTTTGTCGTTGTATGAGAATCTCCCTGAAGAAGGCGGCAAGAAGAACACGACGGGTGGGAAGCAGGAAGAGAGCGTACTCAAATCGATCAAGAGTATGCTTGACCTCATCTGCCTCCATCTTTCAGACCCACTTTTCGATCTCGTTCTTAAACTTGTGCATGACTATGCCACGACAAATGCCAAGTCGAACGCGGTGAAAGCAATCGGGCAACTCATTTCAAGTCTTGCTCTGGCCCGTCCTGCCAAGACAATTGACAAGTTTTTACCAGCCTGTCTATCGCAAATCAAGGATGAGCTGAAATATGGGGCTTCGAGCGTTCGAACAACTTCGACTCATGCTGCTATCCCCTCTGATACAACACTTCATTGGAGTACGGGACCATCGCTATCAGATGATTACTTCATTAATAATTGTTTCGTAGACATGTCCATTCTTCGTGGATGTTTCGGCCACGACGGAACTGCGGTATGTTTGAGCCCCTGGCGAGACCCGCGCGAATTTCTCTGACAGCCCACTAGCTTCTCAAACATAAGCCTGAGATAATTGAGCTTCTATCTTTACTATCCGACAAAGCTTTCAGTGAGAGAGGGTACAGTGGTACTGGCCGTCTCATCAACCGGGTACTCAGCACGCTTGTGGGGGTGTATCCTCTCAATGCGCGTTTTGTAAACACTGATGAATGGAATAGTGAAGGTTTGTTCTCAGTTTTCTTGCGTATTGAGGGCTGCTGACGAACGTCACTCAGAGTTCGACAGAGATCATAACTCTCACTGGGGAAAACTTCACAAAGCTGAGGATATTATAATCGAATGGCATGGTGAGCCGAAAATGTGTCATGGTAAAAGTAGCAGGCGTCTTAGCCCGTTACAGTCCCTTCAGATGAAGAAATCTTCTTCATACTCGACATTCTCAACCATATCGTATCCCCCGCGTTGGACAAGGTGGAAGGCCTTCTTCCGACAGCCAGTTCCTGGGGCAGTGTTTCTCGTAACGATTTTTGTCGGTATGCCTGAAAAACCTCCCAAGTAGATCTAGGATGACTGAGGAGGCGTTGTACAGCTATCTGCACATCGCAAGATCCGCATGGCAGGGCTTACCCACATTGTGTAAGGAACCCCCGAAGAACGTGGTCGAAACGGGATTAAACCCGGATTCAGAGGTCGAACGTCTTATCGTGGAGACCATCGATGTTCAATCTAGTTTTGTCCTTACTGATCAAGAGGATCGGAGGTATCAAATGGCGTATGGGCAACGTCTACGGCTTGGTCGAGTGATCCACGATGCGGCGTTAGCCCTGAAACAGGAACATGAAGGAGAAGACCATATCGATGCTGTTCTTTCTGTGGTCAAGGGCATCGACACTTACTTGCTGGACTATGCCCTCAGCAGAGGGGACTTTGATAACTTGCAAAAGAGCTATGCTACCGTTCGGGAGTCAGTCACGGCTCTTCATCTGTGGACGAGATGTTAATCAATTGCTCCCTACAGACTCAATCGAGCATGGCCCAGGCAGAAAGAGAACTCCCGTCTCGTGCATATGAAGCGTGCTCTCGTCTACCACAGTGGGCGAGTGTACATGCATGCCTTGTATCGACGTCGATCTGAGCTCGATGATCACCTCATCAAAGATCTCTTAGAGCTATCGCTCTCACCCTACACTAGGGTTCGAAGGTACGAGAATCAACTGTGTCGATGTAAGCCGTCTCCTGAGAGTTGATAGGCACGCGCAAGCCGTCCTTGGTAATGTATCCGGAGTGAGCTCACGTCAACCTTGGATCGTTCTCCTTGCTTACCGTCTACAGTACTACATCAGGTCGACCAAGTTGATGTTACCATCTGTCTTCAATGCGCTGGTAAAAGGATCTGATCCGGACCGCATGAAGGGTGCATTGTATATTCTCTGGGGAAAAGGGATAGGTCAGGTCTTCGAATATATCCCGAATGCAATTGCTGACACGGATGCAGCCTTATATGCCGTCGCTGGTAACTCATCCACGTCACTTTCGTTGTTTACACTCTCATTGACTTGGCCCAAAAGATCCTAAAGACCCCGAGTTGTATGGCCAATACCTGTTGGCATTACTCGAATGCCAACATCAAGAGAAGGTACTTTCGCTCGTATCTCATATCAAGCCAGTCGCTAACGCACCTCTGCCAGCCTTCTATTCAGAAATTAGTAAACTCTGTTGCGAATGATGCAATCGCCAATCTAGCAGAAGAAACCACGCGAACAGACGCCTACAGCGAGGACACCCCTGCAGTCAAAGTGGCAGTGGACGACCTATGTACAGAACTTTCACCAGATCTGATAGATCGTGATCTACTCAGGGAGGCGCTCCACAAGTCTAGCTCGCGTGCTAAGGCTAGGGAGAGAAAATATGCCCAGACGGTAGTGCCTATATAATGTGGGAGGGTTGTCCACTGAGTGCTTGCCTACATAGGTTTCAGCAATTGCAGAGATTGCGCTTAGACCGACGACACACGTGAGTGTTGAATTCTGTTTGAACGCAATGTTACTGAAGCTGTACCAGTGGCGATATACGCATCTGGCTCTTCAGTTCCTGCACGGGCTTCTACGCAGGGATTTTGTTCCTCCGTCCGACGTGGCTAAATTGTTCATCAATCACACGCTGAGCCCGCACCCGCCACTCCGGGGCATCGCTCAGAAGTCCGTGTCTCCCTCTCACTCCATAAAACGGATTTAAAGCCATCTTCGTAGGGGTGTAGTGAAATTGCTGAGTATGATCAAGATGCGCACGTACTCTCGAACGTCAGCCGACCTTTGGCTACATGAGTGGAAAAGTCCCATCGCAAGATACCTGCCAATCAAGAATGATCCAGAGTTTCATGAGTATGTTCGCATGGTGCCCTCGATTGAGGATAAGTAAGTACGAGAGGAAGGTGGCCTCAGGTTCTAAGCAACGGGACTGACTCGCTTGCTTGAAGGGCATTTTACGTTGATAAACAATATTCCGGCTTTATTACATGGGCACCTGAGACGAAGGCGTATACACCCGTTCCAGCCGGGTCCCCACCTATCACATGGGAACCCTCATCGAGGGTGGCACTTGATGCGATTGGGGAGGTTGTCTCGCAAGCGGAATTTTTCGACAAATTAATGGTGCTTTGGGGCCAAGAATCTAGTCGAAATACGACCACTCCAGAGCTTCGGATGGACAACGTTTCATTTATCAAATCTATTGGTAATAAGTTCCAGCTCTGAGAGCTGTTCTGGTATTCACGTAGCAATCCAGCCAAGATGTCTCAAGGTGAAAGTTTCGAGAACATTCTAAAGGCCGCAGAACCATTGCTATGGGATGCGGATCGGTTCAAACAAAGGGCCGGGGCTGAGGTGCTTGCAGGAATTACACGAGGTACGTCAGGACTCGCTTCATAAGTTGGGATAGGGCTAAGCAATTGACAACATAGGGGCAAAGAACTGGCCAAGGCAACACTTTGACCAGCTATGGTCTTGGGTAATTTCGCGTTTAGATCGCATGTACGCGAACATTAAACCAGATACTATTGGTTTCTGGGAAGCCACTATCGCTGTGAGTCTGTCCCAAGTCGTTAAGCCCATTTACTCTAACGCCATGTTTATGAAGATACTATTGGAGGGCCGAGACCCGCGGCGTGTTCCCGCTTTATCTGATTGGATCCTCTCGCTACCACTCGATTTCTACGGTGATTCTGCATTTGCCAGTATGTAAGAACCACCTCAGTGCCCTATCGGACCTCACCAACTCCATTAGTGATCAAAACGCTTGCAATCTTGGGATGCTTCTTGGACAACGTCGGACATCGGGATGTTCCCCTACTTGACCGATATTTCACCCTTCTCCTGGGGGGAATGGACGTCAGCTTCGCAGAGGTAGACATGTGGAACAGCCCCTGCCGGTACCATTACTGACTGACTTCCTTTCTTCAGACTAGAATTTCCATTTCCTCGAATATATACACGATCGTGACGAGGCGTTGGAGACTGGCCTATCCATCGGTCGACACTTTCCTGCACTCTACGGCGACAACTGATGACCCACTTTACATACGGTGTGCCCTTCCCCATTCCTAACTTGACTGCAACTTTGGACTGACTTCCTCATGCAGACGCGTCCCCTATTTGTCGCAGATTTCAACACTCGCAACTAAGTTCTTGGACTGGAAGGAGCAACGCCTTCCCCCCCCAAGGGTCAGCCAGTCTGAGGTAGGTCTTCTATCCTCCCCTGAGGCTCATACTAAGCAGAAGGCATAGTACGACAAGGTTGGACTGTCATGTGAGTGGCTCATTCACCGTATGCCGGAAATTGAATATCTGAGGTTGGGTCAGTGTTGCGGTGGCTATGGGTCTCGTTCTACAGCCCCCAAGCACCCTTAATATTCCCATACATGCTTCCTCTCATGTGTGTATTGGGATGTTTATTTGTTTCTGCTTTTCATTCAACAGTCCATTTCACTCATTAGGCCCGAGATGTTCCGCATGTCCGAGCTTAGCGATGACCCAGAACTGCAATCCTATAGCCAGGCTGCTCTCTACACTTTCTCCGCCATCACGCATCCGCCGGAATCTATCGAGGCGATAGGTATTTGCTTCATCAATGCCATTAGTTCCTCAACAGTATGGGTATCATTTTCCAAATCGGATTACAGACGTATTTGACGCGAATTTAGTCTTGGCGTATCCGCCTCAATTCGTTACCGACCCTTGTTGTATTCTTCTATCGCAATCTCATGGGCATTTCAGACGCGAGCGTCTCTAGGATTATGGATCTCATGCTCAATTGCCTTTCTGACGACAACGTGGAGGTGCGGGAAATGGCATCAAGCTCGCTTTCTGGGATCGTAAGGGTGTCGCAACGGCAAAGTATAATACCCTTAAAGGTAATGCCTGTTTGAGCCCTTTTTTCCCGCCCAATGCTGACGCCGACCTCAGGACTACTTTGTGAATCTTACACGCAAAGTCAAACTCCCCACTCGACGAGAGCCCAACTATGCAGAGTCGTTGCGAACGCTGCATTCTGCAATTCTTGGCCTCTGTGCGCTAATCGAGAGTTTCCCTTATTCTGTTGAGAAGTGGATGCCCCCTCTAACCGATAGTCAGTTATTTGTCTAACCGAGACCATCGTTCGACTGACTCCGGAACTAGTCCTTGTTTTACACGCGAGTGATCCACCCCCGATATCTACAACTATCCGCAAGATGGTCTCTGAGTTCAAGAAGGTGCGTATATTCCTGTTCAGCGTCCGACTCCAATCTCAAGTTGGAATCAACCTCGACTCGCGGCAGACCCATCAGGCATGTTGTGCTAAAGTTAACAGACTCTTTTAATTTTCTAACGTTGCCCTTGGCATCAGGACACGTGGCACCGTGACCAGCTCGCCTTTGATGAAGACCAGCTGCAAAACCTGTCAACGATGCTCGTCGGCACGTCGTATTGTGCGTTTTCATTTTTCAGATCCCTCGCCTTTCGTGTTGACCTGCGTAATAAACAGATGCTTGAAGTCGTGTGTTTGGTACCCCACAAGTGTTCTTGCAAGTGTTGTCGTACTTTGAAATAGATATGCTATACATACTGGACCTGTAGTCGTCGTGGACTCGAATTAGAGCGAGCGATAAAATGCAAAGATACCTTTACACTCTCGTTGCAAAGGGTTTGCCTATCATGTAACTTCTGTCTACAACTCATGACTTGTCACGATGCCACTGAACATGCGCTTTCCGGCATTTCCGCATAGATGCTTGACATGTGGCGAGATAAACGCGCGACTAATACCTCCGTAGCCATTTCGACGTCGCTGCGTTGATCGATAGGCACGAACGTGAAGGCGCGATCTGCACGTTGCATTAATTCATCATTCGCGACCTAGCCAACTCATAGTATACTAGTACTAGTACTAGTACTAGTACTGATAGTAGTACTTCTCTCATCTTATGGTAGACAGCCTTGCTCTGCAGCGATCGATGGGCCTCTAGTAGCTTCAGGCGAGACGGAGAGTTCGAAACTTGCTCAAGAACTTGAAAACGTACGAACCGCCTGCTGATTGGCGGGTTTCGCTTCCGAAGTCGGTAGGTTTCGGTACACATCATTATCTTGAAAGCGAGGGTTATCGTAAGACCAGCGGAATCACGGCCACGGTGTGCTTCTGGCTTAACGCGAACATCGATATTATTCGCGGGCACGCGTTCGTTGACGTACTTACTCTGCCATGAGGATGTTGCGCCGATTCGTGTCACTCACCGGTAACGACACTCGTGACGCTTCACTGGCCATCCAACACAAACGCCTACATGACCAGAGTCATGGCGCTCCGTTGTCACCCTATAGACGTAGTCGGTTATCGTAAACATCCCTCCTTGGGATGAACCACTAGTAGCATCGCATGCCGAGTCGGTCGGAGGGCAGATCTTTTGGGGTCAGCCAAGCTTCGACTTCTATCTTGCACAACTGCAGCCAAATGGGTTCACGAATCCGAGTCGTTGCAGGGGCATTCATGAAGGTGCGAGATATTCGCGTGTTGTTGCGAGTTAATTTGCAGTCCATGACATTGGGATGCCGCAAAGCCTACACGAAATGAATAGATTTTATTTTCTCACTATCGGGTCGTAGGAGATTTTTTTTATCGAGCATCCAAAAGCGTACAAAGATGAATGCGGCTCGATAACGAATCGCTGGGTGGCGAACAAGCAGTTATGACCTAACACGCCCGCAGGCGGTGATACATTAGTCACAAAAATGAATTACGTGTTCAATTGATTAACCCCTGGAATTAATAGGACAAGGACCCGTCAGTGCGCGTCGGTTCTCGCTACATGGGTGCTAATGATCCTGGGGCGCTTTCCGTGTTGTGATGAACGAAGGAGTTGGCGCCCAGAGGGGAGTCACATGCGCCGGTGGGACTCCTCTCCTATGTACCTTCATCGATTGGAAAGCCTCATAGAGAAGAGGGAAGAGATCTGTGGACCTGGACCGATGTCATAGAAGGATACGGATCCATCTTTGGGATCGGGATAGTGAGGCCCAAGTCCGAGCGCTGAATCAGTATGGACATGAGGCTGCCACACCACCACGCCGAGGGGGACGTGATACGGAAAAATGTGGGATAGGGGTCTAGTTGATTGTGACATGAATTCTAATAGAACAAGAGCAGAGACTTGAAGAATGTTATGCCAGACCGAGGGGTGCAAAAGCCAAACGTTGCACAGCAATTTCGTAGGATGAAGCGGATAACCATTACAACACGTGAGAGGCGGTTTAATCGATTCCATCATTATCGGAGGGGGGGGGAGGAGGTAATCAAGCCGGATCAGGGGAAGAGGCTGGACCGCCGAAGACCGAACATTGCAACGAGGCAAAGTACTCGAGAACGCGCCGAGGAGGGTAACCATCACATGGATTGTGATAGCGCCCTGTTGGCATATGGTTATATTTTTTTATACTTGTGATCGAGAGACGGTGATAATACTACATACAACACGTGTATGCCTGAGGCCAGTGACCTATGGATATATAAAAAAAGAGAGAGGAAAAAGTGGTTGACACGATGGGGGAGCGTGTTGGGGGGTTTTACCTAATAAAGAGAAGGACATCTTCCCTTGCTTGCTTGGTACGGTCAACCCAACCCAGTTTACGATCTTTTGCCTTTGCCTTTTACCCGCCACCCAACTTTACACGCCTTTGCCTCGCACCATATCGTGCCCTGCCCTTTCCCCCCTTTTATTATAATATCCTTTGTCCCTTTCCACGCTCTTCTCTTTCTCCTTCTCTCATCCTCTTCACGTTCCCTTCCCGCATTGCTCGGACCCTTTCTGTCCGTACCGTGCTCTAATCTATTCGTCACATATACTCCAGCTTCCTCTCTTCGCATACGACTCCTTGCATCCGTAGCATCGCTATTCCCGCAAATTGATTATTGTTTCGTCCATCCAATCACCTTTTTATCGCTCAACTTGCATCGGATTTGTTATCCTTAACTCGTTCGTTCTTTTCCAACTCGGCACTCCTCGTGTTTGCTCAATGACGATCTTCATCCTCAGTTTCTATGCCCATTGAGGTTATAGCCTCTCCTTCGATTACCGATACCTTGCACTCGTACACCGAGTATTCCTACCAACCCTCTCTCTTTGCAAAGTCACCCAGCACTGTTCCGGCCAACAATTGGATTATTCAAGAACAATCTATCGCAATGGAAGATGCTGCCTCAGACGTCAGTCCTCTTTTTTTCTTTCGGGCGTCTTTCCTTTAGACTCGTGTTGTCTTCCCTGTATTTTTTGTCCAACATACTCATGTCATTACTTACTATTGGCTCCGCATTAGCGCCGTAATCATCAAATCAATGCGGTGTACAGCAATCAGCCGATGCCTCAAGGCTTGTCCTCCTTCCATCCCCCTTCCTTCCTCCCTCGCTCATCCCCGCTGGATAAAAACGCGTCACCCGACCATTCCATGTCATCGGATTCGTCTCTTTCCACAGGTATGCTCGTTTCTATCTCTTGACAGACGCTCACTCACTCACTCTCTCATTCTCTCCACCCCCAGGAAACGCCTCGTGGGATCTTGCAGATGGGATTGCTCGACTGAATATTAATAATGGTTTTGATACGACAGAAAATATCCACGGTCCGATTCGCACACCCCCGAAACCTAAAAAGCCCACGGAAACTGTTATACAACTTCACGACACCAGCCCACTCGAGTCTTCCGATACTAGTTTAGATTCGAGGCCTTCCCCACCCTCGTCCGATGACCATCTTGCCCTTATTAATCATTCCCGTGTTTCCTCTGCCGATACGACTGCCTCGACTCAGTTTTCTGGCTCTAGTCATACGCTCGCTTCCTCTGCACTCGGTTTGAAGGTCGGTTCGGAACATCGAGATAGGCCCCATTCCTACAGCGGCGGTTTATCAACCGCCGATCTCCAGCGTTTGCGTGGCGTTGGCGCTAGTCCTCCTGACGGCGATAGAGCTCCCCAATGGAGTGCCGCTGTCGACCGACAAAGCCAGCACGACCAGCCCTTGTACCCATCTTTGTCCGGTTATCCTCGTCAACAGCAAATCCCCGCGGCGGAGGACCTTCAAGTAGATTATGCGACCCAGCAGCGCCAGTTCCAACCCCTTGATGGTTCTATGCCTAGCCCTCAGGCGTTCAACGCGCGAGCCGGTGGTGGTTCCCTCAATGGGACACCTAATTATCGTTCACAGCCGGCTCGTGGCTACAACCCAGCAGTAGTCGCAAATGGCACATATCCCGGCGCTCTTGGCCATACGGCCCATCTTTCCCTCGGGAATGTCCAGCAAGCGTACGACATGATGATGTCATCCCATGAGAATCCTGCTGTTGCTCGTGTCCAGCAACAGCATAATGTTTTCCGCGCAACTCACCAACATTCCTCATCGGACCCACTCCACCTTCGTGAGGCTGCTCTACTCACTAATGGTTTACCGTTCTACCCACCCCTCCCACACCCCACCGCCATGGGGATCTACCCCAATCAGTTCTACCCACATGAGCCTTATGGAAATTCAGGAGTCGCAGCTCAAGTCATAGCTGCCGCCCGTTTACAGCAGTTCCAGCAGTATGGCCTCCCAGGGCAAAGCATCTCCCCAGGACTTGGTGACGGTAGTCAAGGCAGTTCTCCCGGTGTTGACCCTAATGGCAATGGGCCTTCCGCAAACAATCGCAAGCTGGGATTGTACAAGACAGAACTGTGCCGAAGCTGGGAAGAGAAAGGTTCCTGCCGCTACGGACCAAAGTGTCAATTTGCGCACGGCGAAGAGGAAATTCGCAAGGTATCAAGACACCCCAAGGTTATCTCCGTCATGCTTACAGTCAAAGATTTATGCTGACAGTATGTTCTTTGCAGTACAAGACAGAAATATGCCGAGTGAGTGATGCTACCTTGTATATCCCCGCTTTAAACCCTCTGACGGCTTGGCTTTAGACGTTTTGGGTATCTGGTTCCTGCCCGTATGGAAAGCGTTGTTGCTTCATACACACAGAACTACCAGCCAACGGCACCGCTCCAGGAGCTGATGGCGTTCCTCCACCCCAAGTCAATCAAACGCGCGGTCGTTCTGACAGCGATCCGAACGATGCACCTGTATCTCTGCTGCAGCGTATCTCTGCCAAGCGTAACCAAGAAGTCGCCACGGCCAATGCGGAAAGTACCTACCCACCCCCGTCGCGTCCACGAACAGGTTCTCTTCGAGTTGATACGTCATCGCTCGATCAACCGTCCATCAAGCAACAGCAGAATAAGTCGGCGTACCCGTCGTTCACCGCGAAAGGAGTTCTGTTTTCTCAGACCAATGATTCCTCTGGTGGGCTGTCACCTGGTCCCGTTACCGCTGGCCCAGACCTTGGAAGTAGACATCTTTTAAATTTCGGCCAGGTTGGTCGATATCAACTCGAGCTGATTCCGCATACTCACCATATCTCGTCTTTGCTTTTGAAGGCTCCGAAGCAGAACACCGCGCGTACCTCTGGGTCAAATGTTCGCCACTCGTTCAACGGTACAGAGATTAGCCTGAACCTCACACCTTCACCTGCGGCTACGCCATTTGCCGCGCCTCAACCCGAGGTTGCTGTGACGCGCCCAGGCGGGCACTCGCGCTCTGGTAGCGTGGGTAATTGGGTTAATATGTCGCGTCATCTTGCCGCTCCTTCACCACTACATGGCCCACAGAGTGCAAGTCCCGGGAATGAAGGCAAACTCAGTACACCGTGGCTGTCACCTGATCAGAGTACGCGTTACCCAGAGAAGGCTTCCGCCTGGGCTTGAACAAGGCCCTTTTCACCCGCGTGGCGCCCCTTCTCTATCGTTCTTTCTACTACTTGACTTTCTACGTTCCCTCTTTTGGTGCCTGCGTCACGTTATGCTTTCATGGTTCTCCAATTCCCCCGTGCTTCAATGATATCTGACGATTGTTTGACGATCATACCACCGCCTCTAAATCCCTTACGCCAAAATCACGCAACGACTTCCAGCCTACAAGATCTTCGTATCACCAATTCCTTTCGTTGTATACATTTTACCCTTTAGTCTCGTATCTCGCTCGTCATCTCATTGTTTCCCCCCCTTTTTAGTAGCCAGCCCAGTCTGCAGCTTGATTTATTGTCTTGTTCGACCTTCCCGGTCAAGAGGTACAATTCCTCTCGCGACCGATTGTTACGCCGCATCCATACACTGCGTTGCTGTCCATCATCATGTCCTTATATTATCTGAATGAATTTCACGCCTGTTTCCTTCAAACCAGTACGCAGAGAAGTAAAAAAACGTTTGGGTAGATGAAGAATAGGTAATTGATATAGACGGGGGATGATGTTGGTGGGAGAATCCAAGGTGAGTAACTATGTACGACGTAGTCTAGTGAGTCAAAACTTCCCATGTCGAGTTTAGTCCGCTCGGCGAGGGTCCATTTACAAAAACTAGAGCAACGCTCTGCTGGCCAGATTTTAACCAAAAAATGGAAATCAAGCTGACAATTACAGACCCAAGGCTGCAAGTTCGCGATAGAATGCAGCCATGCGGCAGCGGGAGTAGCCAACGTAGTCAAAGTCGAGTTGGGCAGCGCCCGCCTCAATGTCCTCGCGCGCCTGGATTAAGCCCCACAATGCCCACATGGCATGCGACGAGGGGCTCCATGCGCGCACAGCGTCTTCGAGCGCAACAAGCTCACGTTCGCGTGTCGAGGGGGCCAAATCTAAGAAGGCTGGCGCATCCGGGGATGTCGGGCAGTTCTCGAGGTAGGCGGCGAGGAACGTGCGGCGTTCGGTGGGACTCGGATAACGTGCCGGTTCAAGTACGTGCGGCGTTGGACCGTGGTAGTCGGCTGTCCATTCGTGGAAGTGGTTCGCGATGTCGAAGGCGGCTGGGTTTGGAGAAGAGTACTCAAAGTCGACAACGATGATCTGTTAACGGTAAATGGACGTAAAAGAAACGATCAAAATTCGTGCGCGAAGTTGTGACGATAGAAAGGAAGGCGAGCGAAGGACGGACCTGGTGGTGTTCGGGGGTAACCCCCTTCGCGCTGTTGAGGTGGAGTATGTTTCCATACTGGGCGTCGTTGTGGCAAAAGACAAGGCGTGAACCAACTTGAGAGTCTTTGAGCCATTTCATGTACCTCTCCCACTTTGTTTGGAACGTATCCAGGTCGAGTTCTTTGCGAATTGTCGGGTTAATTCCCGGCAGCGCAACAACATCTCGTGCATGAGGCAGCCACGACTGCACATTCTTCCGCACACCGATGTCTACTTTACCTCCACGTGATGATCCCTCGATGATAGCGAGGTCTACACTGTGGAGTTCAGCCATACGCGCCCCTATATATTTGCTGATTTGTGGTTCGCGCATTTCTCTGGCCGTGAGTGCGACAGAATCAAAGTATTCCTCGACACGACCATTGGTGAATGTCCCATATATACGTGGACCGAGTTTGTACTTTGAGGAAAGGGCGTGTAAAACGCAAAGCTCACGTCGGCGTGATATGAGGGATGAAGAAGTCGCGCCGTACAGCCGTAAGAGCAGCGTACGAGATGAGGTCAATGGAGAGGACACGAAAAATACAACGTTGGTGAGGGAGCCAGACGCTTTCTGTATGAATGGAACGGGGTAGGGGGCTGTAGTTTGGGACCAGGAGGGTACTCGAAGAATCTTGAGGATTTCTAGCAATTGTTGAGCAAAAACACTTGATCTGTACTGCCTGTAAAAGGAAACGTGGGGGTAAGCGTGAGAGCATGAGTATGACTTACGAACTCCAAACCGCTATCAACTCCATCCAGAGGTGCTGCTAGCTGGGCTCAGAGCGACGCACGGCACAGTAAGTTGCGCCAACGAGTGAAAGTTTGCTTACTTCGCATCTAATTTGGTGCGGACATGAGGTAGACCTTCAAGGAAACTACTTTGTACAGCAGAGTCGTCTGGGCGAACAAATTGGGTATTACGAGGAGCCAAGGGATTGTGCAGGGATTGAGAGGTGATTGGATCAATAGGGTGTATGAAGGACATGGACATAGACTTATGAGTGATAGAGTCCATAGGGTCTGGAATAGCGACTTGTGTGGACATGATGGTGGAGAGGAGTCAACAGAGACGACATGTCGTGTGATCCAGAAAATGGAGTAAAGTCGTGACTGCACCACTTGGGCAAAGCAACATCCAGATGAGTTTGTTCTATATCTTAAGCCGTCTATAACATTGTCTGACAATTCCCGTACGCATGGGGTTGCTTGCAGCGCTCTGCCGAGAACGATTGCGTCGATTGGTGGTATTCTATTGGCGATCCAAGATGTATGTCTTGAGAGTCTCCCCACTCTGGAGATCCCCAGACGGTCAAGACCCAATCAACTTGAAGCTACTGATGCACCGGACAACAGTCTCTCCTAGTGCAAGCTCCACAAAACACAGCATAAACTAGTGGGTCAGTATGTTTTACTCAGAACACGGTACATGGGCAAGAGCGCCACCGGCCATCTCTCTTCTCTGCCCCCTTCCTTGCTTGCTCTGTTCCAGAACCTGATTTTTTCTGACCGCACCTGCATCTCTAGACTGAGGCCTCTACCGCCGGGCGCAATCAACACATGTGTGCAATTCGGCTTCTTGTGACATGGCTTAGCATGGCCGCACACTCCTTGGTTCGCTCTTGCCATATATTGGGCTTTCGACCCTTCCACCGTCCTTCGGTCCCTTTAGTACTGAATCGGTGTGACCCTTCAACGTGTTGTCCTGGCTTTTCCTGCTTCACGTTGTTCTCTAACTCTCCCTGCTCTGCCTTCTGTTCTTCACGTCAACAAATTTCTTGTTCAGGAAGCAGAGTTTTTTGAAGACGCCACTGTTTCTTCGTCTTAACTTTTGGCTACATGGCGCAATAGATTTGGAGAGTTTGTCCGCGGGGGCTTTGGACCTCCGCTTTGACAGTCGTCGAACTGCTCTGCTGGCAGCTGCCTGGCTTGACTTGGGTTACGCTCACTGGCATTTCCTTAAGTGGCCACAGGCTCGATAGACGGCTTTTGATCCTTTTCTGTAAACGGATCTTCGACTTCCCATCTGTCATGTTTACATGCCTTGTACCATGGCCTGCGCTGGTTTCAAAGTTCACGGTTGCTGTTGTCGAACTCGATTTTCCCATCGATAGACACCTCAACTGCGGTCGTAGCTCAGTTAACAGCGTAAGCTATCACGTGACAAATCTAAATCCTTGACGGGGATGACGGACAAGATCGGAATAAATTTCCTCGAACTCCGTTAATATATTTTTCTATAAACTAACTGCGTTGTTGCGCTGGGCCGCCTCCACCCTGTTCCATTTCGGGTGACGTGCGTTCGTATACAGCTGTATCCTCGATTTGCAACAAATGTATTTGTTTTCTCATGCCTTGGACGCCTATTCGCTTGCCATCATGGTGTCCTAATATTTTCCCGAGTTACCAAGTTTATCATGTGCCTGGAAGACGAACCTGTCTAGCTTCGCGCCATAATAATGATGTTTTACTCACGCGTGACCTGCACGTTGTTGGTGGCGCTTCCTCTCAAGACGAGCGGCCAATAATTTACTGCAGTAGAGCGACCATTACACTGGCAGGATATTTGGTACCCAGAGCGCGCTTCATTTGCGGCATTGGTTTCAGCCCTCGCCCTGACGATGGTACACGAGGAAACTCCCTTACGTTCATATGTTTCCGGGTTTTTCAAGGTTGCCGTTTTGTCTTTCCCCCCAGAACCAATGGCTGAAATGTTTGCAAACCCAGTTTCTCACCCTCGTTCTATATCAATTCCTCCGAACACGATGTCAAAAAAAAAAAGGAATCCACAGATCTGGGATACTCCATCGGCGGTGATCATTGGTGGCCGTTGCGAAAGCCTTTTTGAACGCCTCTGCCTTCTTCTGAGGCGTCGGCACGTTGTACTGTTTTTTTGACAACTTAACACCCTCCGTGGTGCCAAGCGGGTCGGGCTATTATTCTCCTGGCCGATCTTCGAATGCTTCGAAAAAGATTTCCATGATTCACGTCTTCTCAGGGCACTTGAGTAAACCACCTCTTGCTCGGCCTGCGTGTCAAAGTGTTCATCAACACGATGTAGGACTTCGTGGGAAGTGGGCAATGATTTTCAAAATTCCCCTGACCGATATTCTCCGGTCGGCTCGGCCTTTGTGCTACTACGATATCCACTCCAAAACGGTAGTCTCTTTGCAATTTACCACTTGAACATGAACCAAATTTGCAGCGTCTCTTCACTCAAATCATTTTACAAATGCTTGGCTCGCAAACGACAAAGTTGTATCAAGAAAAACGCATTTCCGCTAATCGGCTGACATCTAGGCGCCCTGTCTTTCACCCAGGGGGGGCAGGAATTCTTGATTAATTCGGAGAATCACCCATTTACATTAACTTCTATCTCGCAAATGAAAAGGTACCTGCCCACATTGTCTTTTATCCTAGACGCGCGACGACGCCCGCGAAGTTAGCTAGGTGTCAATTAACCGTACACTATGAAATTTCAGGCTTTGGTTCTCATTGTCTCGAGTCAGCGCGCACTTCTCCTATAACAAGCTTGCCGTTGGAACCGCTTCGGCGCCTAGTGCTTGGCTGTATAGGCCCCGCACTGGGGGGAGCGACCGATCACCCTCTAGTCGATCACGGCCATGCGCTGGTTGAGCTTCACGGAGCCAATACTCAAGCTCTCACAGACTTGCAACCCTGCACGGCACGGCATGGCCCAATCAGAGGGCACGAAATCTCATCCCGGTCAGACAATCCTTTCGAAAGGCAGTGGAACTGCAAACTGGGACAATGTCTCCCATGAGAATGGCGGTCTAAGACAAATAGCTCTATTCCGCATATACCTAGTAATATGTACATGGCCGCTCCAAGTAGTACTCTGATGATAGGTTTTAATTTTTCCGGTTCTATCTATTTGAATCCGGTTTAGATGTGTCTGGACCTGCAGAAGATGTAGATGCGGGTAACGGCGTCGGGCGCAAAAAGAGAGACAGCTGCGATCAATGAGGTGACGTCAGCGCCCAATGATTTGAAAATTACGAAAATCTAACGTACAAGCAAAGCACTTCCTAAGCAAGGTGCACACATGGTCCAAACATCCTGCGTTCGATAATTGGAGTTTAGTATGGCTAAATACCGAGCGGCGTCTTAGCTACCACCTACCCGGAATGCGCCTACCGCGATGGGAATCTGGTTTAAGCTCATCGAGGCTGAGGATGATGCCAGGGGCGCTCCATCCAGAACATGACGGGATATACCACTTTGGTAAATCGCACCCGCAATAGACTGAGCAGAAAAAACATGTCAACTCAAAAGGAGATACACGTTTATGACATAAACGTACCAAACCAACAGTCGCACCCGTGAAACGAACGAGGAAGAATGCGCCAGTACCTGCTGCCAATTCCTCGGGAGATAAGGCGCTCGTAAGGGCCTGATACGGTGTATGGAACAGCATTCCTATGCCGAAGCCACCACACAGTGGGAGAAATGATTGCATTATGACCCGTGTATTTTCACCAAGGAGGCACAACAGTGCTATATAATGGATGAGCGAACCCAGATAAGAGGGGGGGAGGGGTAGGAGCACGGGAAACATGAAAGGAAAAAAAAAAAAAAGAATGATACACACCAAAGCCAGTTGTAGCGATGAGCAACCCTGAAGAGATGACCCATTTTTGGCCAACGGTATTCTTCGTGCGCCTCTGAATGGCGCCTACGAGCCAAGCAACGGGCATTGATGCAAGGGATGACCCCAAGGAATATGGAAGAAGCATGACTCCAGCACGAAGGGTGGAGATCGACACGTTGACAGTCTAAGATAGGGATAGGCCTTAGTTTATAATCAACGAAAGCAGCTACGGACCTGGAAGTAACGAGCTAGATAGAAGGTTCCAGAGTTAAATGCGACATTGTGAAGGAAGCTGACAATAAGGAGAATAACTAAGAGTCCATCAGACAAGAAAGGACAAAAAGGAAGAGGACGGTGGGCGCACTGATATTGAAATTGTTGAAGATTGAATGAGGAAACAATGCATCGCGCGTTGTTCTAACCTCATGGACGCCAGCAAAGATCAACAAGACAGTGCCAACAATGATCAACGTAAGTGTTGAAGTTGCTGTCCCTGGGTTGCGCCGCGGTGAATTTCTTTAAAAGGGCATAGATGCTGGCACTCACAGCCACCGTCGCTTGCGAAGCTAAATCCCACGATAATGCAAGAAGTGCTACCAATGAAGAGTAGTCTGCTTTCCTTGTGAGGTGATATGAAACAAGGAGCGAGTCCGCTGCTACTCACAGGCCAACGAAGTCGAATGTACGAAGAAATTCTTTCCAAGAAGCGCCTTTTGAAGTTCTTAACTCGATGCCGTTGAGCGATAGTGCAAGCACGAGGGCACCTGCGCAACTGATGGGAAGATTGAGATAAACTAAGGAGCGGGTCAGATATGAGTTTTTGCCGAATGGGAAGGTGTCATCACGTACAGGACCATCTCCAGCTCAAACCGGAAGAACCTTCCGCTGACAAACCTCATCAGACGGAGATCAGATCAGGGAAATGCGACTTACTTCCACTAAATATGCCTCCAAGAACCGGTCCTGCTACAGCTGAGCAACTCCAGGTGACACTCAATGCCTGGGACCACTTGGCTCTTTTGGGGACCTCCACAATCTCTGCAGTAATGACCCAGACAGAACTAACTATCCCTCCTCCACCTACGCCAGACAACGCACGTGCGGCGATTAACCATGTTAAATCCTGGGAAAATATTACCAGGAGGAGGTGATTCTCGACGAATTACACACTTTAGCAACGCCACACAGTAAGGAACCGAGAGAAAAAAGGAGTATGCTTGAGAAAAGGACACACTAACGCGAAATTAGCTGTTGCCTTTTTACTCAAATCAAAATCAAAATTATCCACCTTCCTTCCGACTAGGTCAGATATTTTGCCGTAAAGAGGCTGACATGCTGTTTGAGTGAGCAGATACGCTACCCCGATCCATGTGAATTCAGCCTGGGAGCCATGAAACTGCCGTATGATAGTCGGCAGGCACGTAGACACAATTGTCTACGTCCCGGTAAGTAAGCGAGGTAATGCAAGGTTCTGTCACGTACGGCGTCAGTCGTCGCAAGGAATAACGTTAAGGCGGCGCTGTGGGGAAGTGTGATCGAATCAAGGGCAATGTTATCCATAAGGAAGAGGCGTTACCCAATGTGCGCCAACAGAACTCGCACTGTAGTCAAGGGTTGAGAACAGGGCAAGTCACCAAGATTCTTGTCGGTCTCCCCCCCAACGAAAGAAGTAAGGGTCTGACTTTTAGTTGCGGCTTCGGGAAGATGGGTGGCGGAAGAGGCCGCGCTCGATGCAGTAGGCGACAAACATTTTGCCTCGCATTGGCCGTCCGAGACCAAAGTTCCACGATGAGAACCATCGTCACTCGATGCTGAACGGGAGGGCCAGCGAAGAAGGTGAAACATGGATAGTTAGGGTGGATAGGTTAGACGGGGAGGTATTCCTGGAAAGTCGTTCTAAGACTGAGGAGCTGGCACTGACCGTATGGAGCATTTTATAGGTACGCCGGGAAGGTATGTCTGTGAGATTCGGTAGTGGATGAATGAAAGTCCTGACCTGAAGGAAAATGAGATACTCAAAGAATTCTTTACATTGGAAGCTAGTCTGGAGGGGGATCATCCATCTCCAAATCCGCATATTAAGCTCTCTGACACCAATGAGGGCAAGTGTAATCGATTCTTAGAGTGCCTTCATATTTCTTTGGACATTGGCGGAGAGAAAGAGAATACCGAGCGAGACTAAGCAACGAGGCACTCGGCCCCCAATTTAAAAAAGGTTGACGGCGAGGTGGCGTTATGAGACTTCTGATCCAGAAAGGCAGAGTCTTTCTTTTTCCCTCCAGAGAGTTATGACGGTACTATCGTGGTTGGCCAGAGATGGGGAGAGCCAAGTAAGCGCTAGTGGCGGGGTCGAGAGCCGAAATCTCAAGCTGAGATCGTCAAATGGGTTCGATAGATGTAAAACGTAAGAAAACACGCTGCAGGGCGCCGCCCACGACCCGGAGTCGCCAGTCGGTGCGGTACGGGTCCATCTTTTCTTCTTTCCTGCGCGCGCGGATGTGGCAAGTCATCAAGGAATAATAACCCCCCACGTTATTTATATCGAAAATTATGATAAATGTGTCTAATCCCTTCTATTATCCGGTTGCTCTCCTCTTCTCCCGCATACCGGACTCTGTATCGTCGTTCCTGTTCTCTTCGTTACCTGCGAGCGCCGATTTGTAAATAAAATTGAAATTTCGAACCAAATCGCGCGATAAATTAAGTTCGAGTAAACTCTCGAATTTTTCTTCGCATGCGGGATAACCAACCGTCGTCCGGCCGGTGGGAGGCTGAAGAAGAAAAATGTGCCATACCGTTGTCATGATCATCCGTCGCACTAGGATCTGCATTTGCATTTGGACTCGATGCCGACTCCTCATTCACGTCAAAGTGACTTGTGGGTTCCTGAGAATCTTTGGACTTCTTTGCGTCTCGGCCTACCACGTTATCAGCGTACTCCTGAAGAATCTCTCGTTGACGATCCGTGAGAGATCTGACAGATTTGTAAACCCTTTTGGAACAGGTACGAAGCGGTTCCTGGCACACTTGCCTTGGAATTTGCACCGTGAATGTCACGAATAAATCGCCCCTTTCTCCGCCGAATACGGGAAGAATCCCATGATTTTTGAGGACCATTTCTTGGCCTTGTTGGGTACCGCCAGGTACGCGAACATCTACTTCGCCATCCAAAGTAGGTACCCGTACTTTCCCGCCAAGTAATGCAGTATGGAGGGGTATGCGGGCATCGTGGTAGATATTGGAGCCTTGCCTTCTGAATGTCTTCGAGGCTGCGACATGGACACGCACGAGGAGGTCGCCAGCAGGACCCTTGCCGTGATCAGGTGCATCACCAGCGTTGGGGATTCGGATAGTCATGCCGTCCTCAATTCCTGCAATAAAATGTCGTGATCGAAAGGTGGGGTTCTCGAGAGAAGCAGACTGACCGGCGGGAATATCGACTTTGACACTCTTTCGACCCCTTACCTTACCAATGCCGTCACACTCCCTGCAATGGTGCCCGCGGGGTATGACTGTACCCACACCTTGGCAAGTCGGACACGTGCTTGCCATCTGGAATCCGCTGTCAATCACAAATGTCCTAGTGCCTGAACCGTTACATGTAGGACACTTTGAGCGTTGAGAGCCTTCTCTGAGTCCAGTTCCAGTACATGTAACACAATCGACGACTGGGTTCACTTTGATAGTCCGCGAAGTGCCTTTGGCTGCGTCCGTAAAGCTCACTCCAACGGTAGCCTCAATATCTGCACCCTTGACATTCTGCGTGAAGGCAGAAGCACCTGCACGACCTCTCCCTCCTAGTGCGCCAAAGAGTTGGTCGAAGAGGTCGGACTGCCCATTGCCACGTGCAAATGCTGACCCGAAACCGCCTCCGAAAGGATTGCGGGTGAACGCTTCTGGGTCAAATCCGGGCTGTTGGGAAGCTGATCCATACTGATCAAACGCCGCTCTTTTCTTGTCATCTTTCAGAATCTAAACGGGCCAGTCAGGGAAAGGGTAGGAATCGTCAAAATCACTGTCACACATCATACGCCTCTTGAATCTCAACAAATTTTTCCTGCGCATTCTTGTCGGGATTTGTATCTGGGTGGTATTTGCGTGCCAGCTGAGCTGACTGTTAATCGAAAGGAGAATAGTGAGAAAAAAAAAAGCGGTCACGCACGGAAAAATAAACTTTCTTAATGTCGGCGGGACTCGCGTCTCTGGCCACGCCAAGGACTTGGTAAGGGTCTTTTGGAGCATATGACGGCCTAGATGCATGAAAAAGCCGCTACAATAGCACGGGTCTGAGAGGGTGTCACGAGGATCAAGGGGGAAGGGGGGGTCACCTTGCTGAATTGGTTCCGGGAATAATTTGGCGCTTTAGAATGACAGTGGGATTGTAATCGGCTGATGAATAAAGGGTTTATTGTAGAGCGAGGACATGAGTAATATGAGATAAAGGAATGAACCGTCTGAGAAGACAAACGGAGAGGCATCGTACTCCGTCGAGGACGAGGAACGGGATACGGCCCCGGAGACGGCACGGATAGCGGCTACGCGTGGCTTGAGGTCGCGTTAGCCGTAGCATACATTTGTCTGTGGTTATTTGGTCTACATCCAAAATGGGACGAATTAATTATTTGGCTTTATTTTGATTAAGCACGTGCATGGAGCACCCTCAAACCCATTCGCGGGGTAGCTATTTTCCACTTTTGTCCGTGTTCCTCGATAAAATAGTTTACCACTTTCCAGCCCTGGTCGTGAACGATGCTTAATCTAGGTGTGAGCTCGGGGCCTTTTACCCACATCTCCGCGGGATTATAACTCAGTTTCAGGTCAGCCATCTTGTCGTTCCTGTTCTCTAGATCGGGTTCTCATAAACCCACTTTTTGCTATCTCTCACTTTCGGATGACCGGCGCCTTGTCTCCGCTGACACCTCACGAGGATTCATCTTTTGGTTTGATTGTTCATTCATATGCACCAGTGTCCCACTGCCCAGGATGTGACTGTCGCTAGTTGTCCAACGCCGTTTCATCAACTGGTTTTGCGCTCGTCCATTGCGAGATACGACGTTCTATGAACCATCTTCTGGGACTTTGTGATCAACTAAATCGTCGATCATTTACCGTTCATCTCCACCTACCACCCTGGTTTGTATTCACGGTTCTTTTTTCATTTACGACAACCACACAAAGCCTAGAACCTAATGTTAATATCGGTAAGTGTGGCGCCCGTTTTAAGGTTAACTGTCTATCCCTTATTTTAGGTTTACCACTACAGTACAGTGCGATATCTTTTGAGGTAAAGGAAAATTGTACTCAAGAATCTTCTGATGACTCGTTGTTACCACGGGTCCCGCGGGCCCTTTCTAGCTTACGATACAGACCGTGCAGTCCACCAGGCCTTCCCATATGATACTACGATTTCGTCACCCTTTCGTATACCCTCGGCAAGACTCCAAATCCCCATTCTGAGGCTGCCATCTGCTGCCCGCCAATCTACGAATTCAGCATTAGGTTTTGGTCGAATCCCACGATAGTCATTCACAAATCGGGCCTCGTTTCCCATCCTACTTGCGTCCACTCCAACACTTTCGCTCGGGAAGCGGTAGAGTGAGATATCGTAGTCAGACGTTGGTCGTTCATCGGAGTGTATTTCTCCAATGTATTCGATAACGAGAGTCCGCGGGGAAATTTTTCTTGCCGCGAATAAACCACGCTGTCCATGGGCAGGATGCGAACGGTCCACAATGGGACGAATCACACCAAGCGATGGTGAGGCTGATGACAGTGAGATCCCCGTTGAATGACCTCTTAAAAACATCAAGGCATCACTCGAGACGGAAGAGTGAAAGCAGGGAACAGTTAGATACTGAACATGAGTAGGCCAATTTTTTGGAGGATGAGGCATTTGTAAAAGAGTAAATAAAAGAAAAAACCCGAGTCATCGAGTATGGCACATGCGTGGGATAACTGTTCCCATTACGACCATCCGTTGCGGCTCTGGCCTCCGCCAATCCACGTTCCTCCTCTCCTGGGCTCACGATGGGGCGTGTAGCGGCCACTTCAGTAGCGCGGATTTATACGGATGTTAATGCGAAACTTGGTCCATCGTGGCATGAATATGGTGAGTTCTTTTCAATCCAGAGCGGGCTGAGCAATTTATCGCTTCCAGACAACTTACAGGTTCAGTGGGGTTCTCAAGACCATTATGAGATCGTGCGGAAGGTGGGACGTGGCAAGTACTCTGAGGTTTGTCTTGACTCTACTTCCTGTCGTCCGTCATCTTTGAACCCTCTTCCAGGTTTTCGAGGGAATCAATATAGCAAACGACGAAAAATGCATCATCAAAGTACTGAAACCGGTCAAGAAGAAGAAAATCAAACGCGAGATCAAAATTTTGCAAAACCTCGCAGGAGGTCCGAATATCGTCGCATTGCTAGACGTTGTGCGGGACCCGTTGTCAAAGATCCCCAGCCTTATCACCGAATACGTCAACAATGTCGACTTCAAGGTGCTCTATCCTCGCTTCAGTGATATGGATGTTAGATTCTACATGCTGGAACTCTTGAAGGTAGCTCTGGCTATTTACAACCTTTATCTTATCATTTCTCATTCTGGCAGGCGTTGGATTTCTGTCATTCCAAAGGCATCATGCATCGTGACGTGAAGCCGCACAATGTTATGATAGATCACGAGCGGCGCAAGGTACAAGTCACCGTATCGTTCTAAATTCCTCATTGTAACACATACATGCCGCAGCTGCGACTTATAGATTGGGGTTTGGCGGAGTTCTATCATCCAAGGACTCAGTACAACGTTCGGGTCGCTTCACGCTACTTCAAGGGGCCAGAGCTACTTGTAGACTTCCAAGAATATGACTACAGTCTGGATATGTGGAGCTTTGGCTGCATGTTTGCATCAATGGTACGTAGATCGCTGTTTAGTGCAAAAAGTTTCACCAATATATGATATAAATTGTAGATTTTCAGGAAAGAGCCCTTCTTCCATGGTCACGACAACTATGACCAGCTTGTGAAAATTACCAAGGTCCTAGGAACGGACGAGCTATACGCATACCTTGAAAAATATGATATTGAGCTTGATGCGCAATATGATGAGATCTTGGGAAGGTCAGTGAAGAAAACTGGGACTGACGCAGCGTTCTCAAGCCTATCTGGTTTTACAGGTACCAGAGAAAGCCGTGGACTCGTTTCATCACCTCCGAGAACCAGCGGTACATCACCAACGAGGCTATTGATTTCCTGGACAAGCTCCTCCGCTACGACCACCAGGACCGTCTGACTGCTCGTGAGGCACAAGTACATCCCTATTTCGGTATGTTTCCAGCCTCGTCAGTCTGTGAATGAAACATTGAAGCTGAACGATCTAGACCCGGTTAGAAATACTTCGACGGTCGAGGAGAATGAAGGGTCTTTGGTGTAGATCGTCATACTCTTTTAAGGTGTTCCCATCCAGGTTGTTAGTGGCACTCACTGTAATCTCTCTGTACTTATTCTATCCAGAATTGTCTTTCAGCAGGCTTCGGATACGCCCTCTGGGCACTTGGGACATGTGCTATAATGACATATCATTGCCTTCTGGACCGCTTTTTACGAAAGGGGCCAGTATTTCATCATCCTAGAGCCACTCATGGGTGCGAGAAGAGAGATAAACGTCTAGTACATTTCACGTGACGTCGCCAAGTTGGTGATAAAGCGCATACGTTCAGCCATTTTTGATCCCTCCCCCACTGTTTGAGACTATAATCAGAAGCGTTCCTGGCCATTGACGTGTATGCCTTCCAGAATGCATGGGCAGGTTTCTTCTTCCCGTAAGACAAAACATTCCTGACTTGTCTGGATTTGCAGTGATTACCTCTCAGGTAGATGTATGACTTGTGATACGAGAACATGCGATGCCGACTCAACATCTAAGTGTCACCTTAGCGTTCTGGACCGCGGCGGGAATGCCCAAGGGTGTGAACCCTTTTGTTTTTTTCCACAGCTCATCCGAACTGGTGGCCTGAATCTACCTGATTTGTTTGTCCTAGGCGGCAGTATCAGGGTTAGCGGTTTTTGTTCTTAGATGATCTTGCTTTACTTATTCTTTATTTTTTTTTGGCCGTACTATCGCAAAACCGTACAGGGGTATTCGGGTCTCATGGTAATAATGGAACGGGATTCTAGAAAACATGTTGTATTACTATCAGGTCAGTCTGGGGTGTTTTACATTTTTGATCATCGAGCTCCAAGGTTGATCAGGCTAGTGCTATTGACGTCATCCCAGCCGCCTTCTATACGTTCTTCCGTACAAGGGAAAGGGTCTCCTCCTTACCCCTCAATCTGGACAATGTAAGAAATTTCTTGACAGAACGTTGACTGAATGCCGCAGATTCGCAACCCCAACCGATCAATTTAGCCTTGTCTGGGGATGATGTTACCGTATCGCGCGCGACTTGTTGCTTCTGACATTCCAGTCAGTTTTTGCCAATTCAAATGGTAAAATCATTGGCGCCCGAACTAGTAAGATACAGGCAAAAGCGTCAGGTTCCAAAATGATAGTCAAGAGCAAACTTTCACCAGTGTGGTTCCTAGGACAAGTCAACCTTGCCTTTCTCGGTCACTGCGTGGTCCTCGGGCATACGCGGAGGTTTCACATTACTCCGTCCTTGCAGGGTTCACGTCGGTGTTCAGGCACTAGGTATGCCACTTTCGTGGATCAGGTTCGTCCCGTTGTACGCGGGCCCAGTAAACCCCAGGCCTAGATCGACTGTATGTAGCGTCATGCAATTATCATCGTACGCCTCACCAGCCCCGTAATGTGTGTACGCGGATGCCTAACTGGACGCCGGCTCGGACACTACTAATTTTGACGCATTTTACGTACACTCCGAGTCGATGCGACCTCACCCCCCCTTTCCCACCCTACCTTTCGGCCCGATCATTTTATTGTCTCGTTTTGAGGACTGCAAATTTTTTACCGGTCAATTCTTTCTTATTCGGTCCTGGTGTGTACTTTATTCCAAGGTTTGGAGGCCAATTTGGTGAGCGAACGGGTTGTAAATATGTGTTCCTCACTACCAGTTCTATGGCCCTGGATTGCCGTCAAACCCAACAAGAACGCAAGGGCTCATGTCATCGTCCATTCTCATGTGGGTACATACCGCTCTCAATCCTCTTTTTCTTGAGCTGAACCATCCCTCGTAAATCACTTCACGTCCCTCTCATAGTTGACGGCGGCCGTTCTGATAACGGTATTGCTTGAAATCACCTCCCGAGTCTGTGGAAAGCATTGCGTTCATTCATGCTCTCATTCTCCAATGTTCTTCAGCAGGTGTGTTGAACGCCCATGTGCCTTGTTATAGTCACTACTATATCTGGAATGTACCATCAGTACTCAGGATCTTGCCAAGACTTAAGTTTCGATTTCAAACCTAGATGGTTACATCCATCATATTACTTGTTGATTCCCACATAGCTCCAACTCTCCCTCCCCCTCTTACACCCTAAGGGGATTGACGTTGCCACCCACCTAATCACTGTTTTGACTGGCGGCTGTGCTGATGATCCCCGGTGTGAAGCTAGTAGGACTGATTGCACACTTTGCACCGATGCATCCCGGAGCGCTGGCATGCCCAGGCTCCATTTTCATCAGCTGGGCTCATATTGAACAGTATGTTTGGGCTATCCCTGGCACTCACATCCCAATCATGGACAAGTGGACAGTGATAAGCATACGCCCGGGTATTTTTTAAAAATGTTACATCGAACCAGAACGGTTTTGATCACCGATGCTGGTCGTTCCATCAGATAAGTGGATAAGACCCATCATGATCTTCTGGATTTGGACGGCGTACTAATTATATTTCCGATAGGAAGTCAATTTTTCTGTTGCGAGCACCGAAGCTTCATTTTCGGAATGTAACCATTCGCCCAAAGTGGACATTGTGCCCCAAGTGCTTCGGCGCAGACAGGAGAGTTGCTGTGGTCAATAATAAAACGATTTGTGTGCGCAAACCTGGTTCTGGATGTAGTATGCAAAGACTGAGCGAGCGGGACCAATCAATGTGCGCGAAACAGAGTTCTGCAGTTAAATTGGAAATCTAGGTATACCGCCCGGATCAGCAACATCAGTGGAGCGGAAGATAGACGTATGAAACGTACATAACTTTATCTCTCGGAAGAGCAGCCCTAACGCTGATGGTTGAAATCACATCCATGCGCTACGAGCGAACGTTTTCTGTTATTCCCTCAATCAATCACGATCATCTGTGAAATCGATGGCTATCGCCCGACACCCCCGCTCAGAATATCGTATTGGCGTGCATAGGCGCCTGTGGTGGTTGACACGGTCAACAAGCCATTTTGGATCAATCGTCCCCCAGTAACAAAAGGTGCATGGTGATGGGCAAGCTGAAGAATTCCAGATGAGATTGTCAAAGCCAAGATATTGCGAAGGTTTCAAAATGAGGCACGCTCGATATAGCCTCCAATGCTCACATAGCAGTCTGCGGAAATAGAAACATCGGTAGGGCTAACGTCGGATGGACGAGCCCAGGCGGTGTGTGTTTATGAGCAACCGGGTATGAGGGAAAACACGCCACTTGCAAATTTAGTCCCATCGTTACTGTCTAGCTCTGGCAGTGGTAGTTGTGCTATACTTGGATGTGAGGTTAGCGGGAGTAGCCGTAAACGTGTAACGTAAGATTGTTTCTATGAATATCAATGCCAAGGCAAAGACAAAAATAACTCGGCCCTAACAACTCACTCGTCCTCTCCACTCGTCCTCCACTCTCTTCTAGTTGTATGCTGAAATGAAAGGTTTGGTATGAGGTGTATGAATGAGACCAAGGAGATTCTAATGAGCGAAAGGCCAACAACGTTGTTTTCTCGTACCCCGGTTAAAAAATAGGTCATTGGCTTGGCGTTTCTAAATTTACTCGTGGGCACGGATGCACTTGCCTGCTCAAAAGACGGTTGGCTTGGCCATGAGTTATGGGATCGTTGTCTGCCCATCTCTCTCTCCCATGACATCCATCGCTTCCACCTCTCATCCTTCCGATCCCACTCCCGCCGCTGATCATCTCCCCTCTCGCTCGTCAAAAGCTCTTCTTGCCTCCACGTGGCAAGTACTCGACCAGGTAATCCCCTCCCTTCCTCTATTCCTAGGCATCTTTTACCAATCTTCTCCTTTCCAAGCCTCCACCGCCGAGCCTTCGCGAAATCCTTGGTGCTTACCGCTTGCGAGGTGATGGTGACCGCGAGATGTTGATGGCCATGTTAAATGCCAAAAGTGCTGAGGACCAGGTATCAACCTTCCTCTGTTCAACTTGTAACGATCTAATCAACGTGTCTCCCTCATAGAGAATAGCATCTGTTGCTTCCCTGCATCGTTCCATGCTCGAGTACTATCAAACATATGCAGGACAGATGCCAGAGACACCGCATCCTTCAACATCCAATCTGCCAGGATCATCACACCAGAACGGCGCTCATTGCCCGTCTAGCCCACATACTGCACCAACTTCACACTTGCCATATGACCCCGCAAGTCAACGTTCCACTCATCCGCATCCACACAAACGTGTTCGGACTTCAGAATCACCCCCTCCATCTATGTCTCGCTCCGTTCCGAGTACCTATACGTCTTCACCACCCCCTGGTCCACCTTCTCCGTACTCCTCACGCAGCGATTCGGTCGACCAATCCCCACGTCCGAGAGACGCCATGGTAATCGGATCGTTGTTGACTACGCATACTCGGCAATCCCGTAACGATGTTAGTGATTCTCCACGCCACAAGTCGTCGCGTGAGAATAGAGTCCAATCGCGTCGGAGGTGACAGCCCATTCTTGTGCAAGGTTATGATTCCTTTTCCACTTGGGTCCCGCGTTCTACGATGTGATATGTTATGTATTGGTCTCTGTGATGTTAGGTTCTATTTTGTTCAGGGCTACCGACTTGTCTCAAATAACGATACAATGTAACGAACGATAATGCTCGGAAACATGGCGGCCAGGCAGGGGCGAGGTTAAGGCACGTGCGAGGGGAAATTGCGTCGTGCTGATTTGCGTGATATAAACTGAGCAGTAAATTACTCTCTTTTTCTTTCTCATGGCCTCGCCTCCATCTCTCTTCCTCCTCCTTGTGACAGCCCGTTCTGCTCACCATGGATCATCCCTTTCGACGTCCCTCTCTCCAGGATACCTCTCAGAATATTTTTATTAACGATAAGGAATTCTTTCATCAAGATACTCCCACTCCAAATCACACTCAACCGACGTCCCAATCATTGAAGCAAGACCCAATAGCCTCTCAAACCTCCTTTTCCACCGTGTCATCCAACTCTGTCCATCATGCTGGCAGACGGATTGGGGCCCTTGCAACTCGCTTGGAGCGTGCCATCACTCGCTGGGCGCGCACAAATTGGGCAGACTCATCGTCCTCCCTCGATTCAGTTTCTTCCTCGACATC
>QLPA01000282.1:0-19772 GCA_003313945.1 Lactifluus pinguis
GCGCGCAAGCCAACAGTGTACAAGCCACTACTCAAGCTACTTGACTTTGAACTCTCCCAAGGGCGATACCGGCGGCATAAGAAACATTTCCGCGGTCTTGTTCGGAATGGCGCGGTAGTAATTGATCAACTATCTTTTTGATGACGTTATGATGATCCTTTGCGACCTGAACGGCGCCATTGTGTTGAACTACAATTACGAATGGTCTGAATCCTGATGTCTATACGTTACGTCGATTTTGTGCATTTGTACAGTACAAGAGACAAAACAGTTTGCAGGTTTCTGCTTGTGTCTATGGTTTTTATTGGTTGCTGGTACTTGCGACTGGTTTCCAACTAAAAATCTAAATGCTAAAGTATTACACCCTCAGTTGCGGGATAGTCAAAGCCAGCCGGCAGCGTGTCTGTTAAATTGTCTGGCACACTGTGGCATTATCGTAAGATATAATCTGCGGTGAGGATCTTTACCGTGTTGGAGGTGGACTGTGTCAAGAGGTCCCGTGCCAAGTTTTCAGCTTCGGCTTCTGCTTGAAAGGCTGCATCACTCGCTGAGGCTTTGGTGCTTAGGGCTCTCGCTCTGGCTCCTACCTCTACTCCATTTCTGAAGCCTACACATGCCCTGGTCCAGATCGGGCCTTCCTGGGTCGGGCTGGGGCCTAGAGCTCGACAGCAGATGAGGGTGTTGTCTCGCCTGTAATGGTTTTTAATCATGACAGAGATAAGGGCCTTCCGGGAGTCCCCCTTGTAACAATCTGGTTTGATTGCAAGGAGGTCAAAGTGGGGAGAAACAGCGCCTCCAAGGTCCCGGAACCAAATTGGTGAGCCATATGTGAGAGCGGGGAGGCAGATGGCGTTGTATGCAAGCGTCAGTTGCCATGATCGATGCCGCGTTTCCCAGCAGCTGTAGAGCCTTGATTGCGCTTTTGGTTCGAGATTGTACGACTGCTATGTGCCTGCCCCAGGCAAGTTTGTGATCAAAATAGATCCCTAGATAATGCACTTGGCATCGGCCCTCAAGAAGACGGAGATTATTTTCTTTTCACGCCGACGACCCAACCCGAACATCCACGGCCCACCCCCGCGCCTCATACACCTCCCAGACCGGGACTCTTCCAATTACCATGTCGTGAACGCAGCTGACCATGGTGATGGTAAGAGATAGCCCGATACCAAAGACGACGGATCGGAGTACCGAACGAGCCACGCCGTTACTCTGTCCGGCGGGTACACACCGAAGGCTGTCGGCCGTCTCACATACCGCGTTGCGAATGTCCGGACAACCCGGTTTCTCACCCGAGAGTACAGAGTGTAGATAGACCCGTAAGTGTACCCACGGGCGTTTAAACGTTTAAACTCAAGATGTTCAACTGACGTAAACCAAAAAGTTCACAGTGCACGTGCACAGTAGCCTGCCACTCTTTGTAACTTACATGGCCGAGCATATACACGATCTCCCTAATTATGGCACCAATGCTAATCACTAGAAATGCTGATGATGTTGGCCTCAACCTTTGTTGCATGGAGCAGTGAAAGTTACGTGATTTTCTACTGCTTTAAATCACCACTGGTTGTACACCTGGAACAGATGCCCATACTAGTCTAGTATCACAGGTTGAAAGCATGCACGACAAGTGAAATTGTATGATAATGTTCAGAAAGGAGGATAGGATTTGGAGCTCGCACTGGTTGGCCTGCGATTATGACGTCTGAGCACTTATGATGGAAAGCAGGACAATTTATAATTCGTGATGGTCGAATGCGGCTTGGGCACCCAAGTGGGATCCTAGCAATCAGCGATGCATCAACGCTCAGCCTCGTCTTCTTCACTTATCCCTTTTCGCTTTTTATTCCCCCTTTTCATCTCCCATGCGAAAGTTATTTACAAGGGATAGGCCCAAGCTGACCAAAGTCACCCCGGCCTCAAGGGAAGTCCCACCAGAGTTACTAGTAACGTCTGGCAATACTCCAGAGGTGATTCCCTTTCCTTTCCTTTATCCTCCTTTTGCTTACCATCCGTACTCACAGAACGAGTTTCTTCCATCACAACCTCAACATCCCGCTTACCAATCGATACAACCTCTCCGCCTTCGTCCCATTTCCGAGGAGACACCTGTCTCAGACGGTGAGAGTTGGCATATCTTACCTTCTGACGTTAGCGCAAATCCGGAAGCTGCAAAGCTCATGCCATTAAACTTTTCCTGCGTTCCTACCTCCAGGAGCTTCCTCCCCAGTTGCGGAAATTCAAGAAACTCATGACGGTCAACAGGATCTCACGAGGATGATCGGTATATCGCCTTTCTATTCCTCAACTCTTTCCTTAAACTATCGATTGTGCTTAGGCTACTTGACCGCTACCTCGTCTGAGGACTGGGCCGCCGTTCTCGAGGTCTGCGAGCGGGCATCGGCTAACGAAGCGAACGCCAAGGAAGCTTCAAAAGCTCTCCGCAAAGAATTCAAGTCTGTTTTTCTCCGTCCCTCCTTGCTAGACTTTCTTAATCTGGTTGAACTAACTTTAGATATGGCGAACCGCCACAACAACTATCAGCGGCCAGGGTGCGCATTCTACCTAATCTTGTCCATCTTGTTCTAATCTCGTCCACCCAGCTTTGGGCTATCATGCTTCGGAACTCATCGGCACTTTTCGTTCATCAATGCATGAAAAGCAAGTTCATGGATACCGTCGAAGACGTTCTTACTTCCCAGCGCACATCACCCGTCGTCCGCGAGCGCTTGCTTGATGTACTCGCGGCTGCAGCGTATGCCAGCTCCGCTACCCCGTCAAAACACGAATCTAGTTTTCGTGTCCTTTGGAGGAAGGTCAAGCCTCCTGGGAAACCTGACGAGGTGAGTCTCTACCTCCGTGGAAATCCACTCCAATCCCGAGTCACCCTTTTGACAGGGTGTTCCTTTCGACTACGACGACCCCATGTTCAACTCTTCTTCACCACGGCGGAGCTCCACTCCGTACAAAAGACAACATATGCGGTGGCCTTAACGAGTATGTTTTGTGACATGTTACTGTGTCTTTTCCTCCTAGTCTCATCGTAAATATTCTGCTCCATGCTTGTCATATATCTCTATGTTTTTTCCATCGTCACCATCGAACTGTAAGAAGATTGTCCGGAGGCTAAAAAGGAAACACGATTATGTAAATTGATTACCAACATCTCTCATCAGCGGGCGTGATTACGGCCGCATAGACCTTGCAAGGTAACGACAAGGGGAAAGCACAAGGGAAAGCGCAAAGCTGAAGACTTGGGTGCACACGGAGAAGACGATGTGCAAGCCACTGCTATCAAGAAGAGAAAAAACAAGCAACAGGTATTGATGTTATCCCCTTGTGGAATCACGCATCAGTGCCAGTGGGGAGGACGGAGACCAGCCCTCCACTTCAATCTCCCCATCCTGAGCTGGCGTCCCGCAAGCGACCTCTACGGAGATTGCAGGCAGGGCGTGTCAGGCACGCAGTAACAACCTCTACGCCATGATGAAATACGCCAACGCCGGAGAAGACGCGCACCAGACCCGATTTAGCTCTCCGCTCTCTGCTCCTCGTTTTCCTCCCAGAAACAAAGTCGCTCACGCCAGGAAGTTCCCCGTACAGCTGAACCGGTTCGCGCTCCCGCCAAGCGCGACATCGTACCGTCCGGCGTTATATTTCCGTCAGGGCGAGCGGGCAGGAAGTGCGTTCGGAGAACCAACGGCCGCCGATATTATATCCAAGATCGAGATGTTGACTCTGTCTTGGAATGCGTTAGCATGGAATTCCCTTCTCCCTCAGTGTCCAGACGCCGTCTTTGACTGACGACCATGCCTCTAACATCGCACCTCACACCTGTCTCTTCATCTACTACAGATCGATCCATACAGGTACATTTTTCCCTCCAGTGATCCGTTCAAGGAGTGCCCTCAACGCTAAACTCGTGCTTCTAGTTCAGCTTTGAGCGAATATGAGACGAGCTATCCAATTCCCCGTCAGACGGAACGGCCACCAGACAAGCCTTGCGTGGCCCAGACCCCGTGGCTGGTTTATACGACGTCGGTCTCAGGCTGCTAGGGTCTCCATACCGATTTGCCTTCGATGAGGTCCACTCGCTCCTCCCCCGGGGTTCAACTACATCGACGTTCGCCTGCGTGAGGCACCGTGGCTCACGGTCGAAGTCAATGTTCCGTATGCACAGACGGTGCCAAAGTGCAAGGACGAGAATTTCGAGTGGACGGGGGTGATTCGGAACCTGCGGCGACCTCCTCGCTCTCCTTTAACCTCACTCTCAACTACGTTCGTCTCCTCAGCGCACCGCCACGCACCGATTCCCCAAATTCTCAGTCACCGTCCCCAGACCGCCTGTCTTTGTTTAATTCTTCGTCGTCCCCGTTATTATGCCCACGACGCACTGGCACCCGTATCATACACCTGAGGTTCCCCCGCACTCGCAACTATTCTTCCCTAATGGAGATGCCAAGTACGACGATTCCATACCCCTGCCTCTCTACATGGCTTCTCCGGCTTCCTCATCCTCGACTCTGGACGATGTCGACGAGGAGGGCAGTCATCATCCGAAACCTCGTGTCTGCTCTCAGATTTTTCAAGTTCGTCCTTGAATGTTCACGACACTCACGCCGCTCTTTGATCTCTTTACTCGTATTGTCGTATAGCAATCTTTATTTTTTCAGCCTCTAAATCCACAATCCATCCTTAGACAACTACTGTAGCACAACATACCATGTCACTGTATCATAAGTACTATGTACTTCTACCACAAGACTTTCATACTGGCATACTAGACGCAATAGATTGCCAGTATGTCTGAACTCGAGCACAAAACGCAGTCTATTGACACAGGTCGTCCCATCTTGAACTTCTAGCTGACGCATGAACTGATGGAGTCACCCAGAAGCGCGACTTCATTGGAGATTGGAGAAGGAGGCCTTCGAAATTTGAAGCCTTGGTCTCGAGAACAGGCCTCTACGCCAGTGCCGTGGAGGCCGTTTATTAAGTAGCATCACCGCTATCGGGGATGACTGAGGCAAGTATGGATGGAGTGGGCGCCATTCATCTGTGCAGTATAGTACAGTCGCAGCATGATCGACGCGCATAATCGGCATTTTACACGCGACTCACTCATGATTTGTGTCTGTTGCCAGTGTGTCTGTGCATGCAAAAAAAGCACCTTTTCAATGATGCATGCTATATCAGAGAAGGCATAATCCATCGCCATCCGTCGTCGTGTTTCGCTAAAAAATGTGATCGTTGTTGTCGCTGGTTTTTGCTTCGCGGAAGGAAGTTTACCCAATTCAAGTTTGACGCCGACGCGTCTTGCAGCTGGCTTCCTAATCGATGGGCGCGTTTCTTTCTCTTCTTTCCATTTTTCACCTTCTTCCCCCCTCGTCAATGAATGCATCGCGTGGACTCTTGTGTCAGGTCTGTCCCGGAAGACTTTCCAATAATAACCCTTGATCCGGCAAGGCTTGTGGCGGAGTCTATGTGTGTTTGACATGCGTGATTGCTTGCAGGATCATGCTGTGTATATTCGTTGTGGGAGAAGAGGCATGTTTTCGGTGGTTTAATCTTGCATCTGACTCACTCACGTTGCGGCAGCGTGGCAAGAAATTTCTTTCAAGTCGACGCGGCTTTTATAAAGTTATCCGATACCGCCCAGAAGTCCATCGATCGTTTGTTTCTATATCTGTTCGTCTCGCTAATTATTTTTTTTTGCTTCAAGTTCGCCTACACGCGGAATCCCGCGGTTCATGTGGTACAGGGTTCTCAGCATCAGCTGTTCGGCAGGACTGCTGGAAATATGGGGATAGTGCGTAACCGTCACAGCCAATCGAGTATATATACACAGAGGTCCAGGAACCGAAGACTACAAGCACAAGCAAGGCAAACGGATAGGGAAAAAATCGTCCATGGCGCCACACTGCGACTGCTCATCGCAGTAGGACCAGCAAGTAGGGAGAAGGAAAAAAAAAAAGGTAAGAAGTAATAGATGATGATACGAACTAACGTCCAGCCCGAGATCTTCGCTTGCGGCTCTGCTCCCTGCTGCCTCTCTTTGACGAGTCGGGAAACATGTCCTTGATGGTCCGGGCAAACGACGGCGGGATCTCCTCGTCTGTCGTCAAACCGCGCTCCAGTTCCGCCTTGAACTCCTCGAAGACCCGAGCTGTCTCTGTGAGCTTGACCTCTGCGACTTCCGCCGTGGTGCGGATGCATTCTAGGGGCCGGTTTCCGCCGTGCCGCTTCAGCGCGTCGCTGCGCGCGAAGAAATCTCCGCAGTCACTGCAGTACGTTATCTTCGCTGGGTGGGCCTCTGATGTGTTGCAGTGCCTCTTGTAGTCGTCCCAGTTGCTGAAGTCCGCGCCCGGGCAGAGTCGACACTTCAGCTTGTCGACCGCGTTGCGTTGCCAGTCGGCCGGTGTGGCCACCAACAATGCCCGGTGTCGAGCGTTCAGCCTTTTGGGGATCCAGAACAGGTCGTCGGTCGCGTTCTCGCCGTCTCCGTCGTTCTCGGTGCTGCTCTGTACCTCCACCTCCTTCTGCACCACGCTGCTGTACGATCCTCCTTCCACACTCTCCTCAACCCAAGTCAGCTGTCCTAGCGCAGTAGTCCCCACCGACACCTGCTGGGCACTTGGGCCCGGCAGAGATTGATGGTAAACTCCTTCCGCCGTTTTGGTCGCGAGCCTCCCCGCTCCGCGCCCCACCGTCTTGGATTTACTATTTTGATCCGCCGAGGTCCTGGTGGCAGGTTTGATGCGGGCCTTGCTTGTAGCTCCCACTGCCTCCAGAACCCCGCTCACAGCCATCTCGTCCTTGCCCTTCTTGTGTGGGCGTTGTTGATGACTGTCACTCACACCTAGGCCCTCATCATCATCCCTGTGAGGGCGTTTGCCAAGGACTGTCCCTGGCACTCCCATTGTCTGGGTGGGGGACGGTGTTGACAAGGCCAGCGCTTCCCCGGGCCCATTAAGAGTGGGCCCTTGAAGCGACCACTCTAGCGGATACCTGTCACTCCCAGTGTCAGTAAGCGTAGCCTTTATAAAAGCAGACGAAGATACTTACGACGCGTATCCCTCTATGCCGGTGTGATCCAAGAAACCTGCACTGTAGGCCGGTGCAGTTTCCCCATCCCAGTTGCTGTCACCAACAAAGAACTGGGGCGTGACGTCAAACTGGCCTGGCGTTTCATGCCATGGCAGTTCTGGTTGAAATGTTGGCCCCGTCATGGAGCCACTTGGAAAGGGGTCCTGCTATTGTCTCGAGGTAAGCAGAGTTCTTGAATTCGTGTCACTTGTACTCACGGTATATACCCCGGGGTAGGTGGTTGACGCCAGGTCCTCAGGCCACGGCGAATCGCCAAACGGCGATGGGACGGAACTTGAGTCCGTCAAAGCTTTACGCTGGGTGAACAAAAAAGGGTATGGGAGGAGAAAAACTGGGACCTACAGGGGGTTGGCGCGAGCCAGAGGGTACAAGGATCCTGTAACGCAACAAAGTAAGCCAACGCCCTCAACCAACGATAAAGTATTGTATGCTCACTTGGTGGAAGTTGTTGTCCATGAGATCCTCCAGGTAAATCTGGCTGGTGGGGGGAGTTGGAGCATATGCTGCCGCAGCTTTGACGGCATCGACATTGGAAAGTGTGGCAACGCTGTTGCTCGTGTTGCCAGAGTGGACATCCTATGACACGGAAACGTGAGGAACCTTTCGATATCCCAGAGACCACGCTCACAAGGTTGTCCAGAAATGGGTCCTGCACAACGGAAGGTTGTGCGTCGGTCGTAAAATCGGACCATTCAGCAGAATAATCCTCCTCAGCGGGAAGACTATCTGACCAGATGGAGAAAGGGAAGTCAGGTGTCATGATGTGGGAAGAAGCTGTGGTGAAAGACATTTCTGGGTCGTGGATGTAGGTACAGAGGGGTGAACCTTTGTGGAGGGAAAAAGCGGGCCCTGGTCTTTTATGAGGTTCCGGCGCTTCCAAGGCAGCGCCCCCATTCACGAGCCTGCGTCCACAGTTGCTATCATAATGAGGTCATCTTGGGACCAAAACTCCCAATCAGCTTTGATCATGCTATTGTTGGTCAGCCCTGCCACGCAGCCGAGAGGCCTTTAGCCGACTGCGATTGTATCGCCCCGTGTTCTCCGTATAGTTGACCTGAAAGGCCCTTTGAGGGCTTCAACAGTGCTTCAACATCCACCCCGAAAATTCCACACAAGGTTTAGCGAAAGGCGGTGTGTCTTTACCCTTTCAATGAGCTTATTGTACTTACTTCAGCGGTCCTGTACAAGCGGGTCCGGATCTAGGTAGAAACGGACACAAAGCAAAGAGCCAAAGCGTATTCTCCGGTCCGCACTGGCAAGCGACATACGACTAGGCCCCGGGCGAAGTGGCGTCGACAAAAAAAAGATGTGGAAAAAGATTCTACGATATCCCACTTCGCATATACTGACACAATGCACCGAGATGACGGGTTTTGCCTTAGACGTGTTGATCTGACCCAACAAGATCTCGTGAGAATTCGACTGGGGAAAAAAGACGTGATGTGGAGGGCCCCCAATCATTGAGGCCATGCTGTGCTTGTCACTCCTGAAGGAAGACAGATCGTATCAAATAGAGTATTTAGTGTTTTTAGGCCTAGTCTGTAGTCTGCCAACCTGTGAGGCGTGTGCCGCGTGGCGCAAGCATGTTAACATGATGATGAAATTGACGAGGAGGACAGACGCCCAACCGTCTCGCTCCATCACATTATCGTTCATCGATCAAGCTTTGCAAGAAAGCAGGCCAATCAATTCATAGCAGGGAATCCAGGAAGCACAATATCGACACACTAGCAACAACAGGCACTCAGGCCTCAGTCACGGCCAGGCCTCTGCTTCTGTCGTCGTCGAATGAGGCCCGAGGCTGACCCCGAGTCGCACCTGACTGCTATTTCCTTCATATAATCTAACCCCGGTCAGGGTTCCCCTTCCCAGTTAATTGGACTTTTCACATCCAATCCTCCGAATGCAGTGTTTGCGTGCGCACTGGCATGCATGGTAGGGACAACGTCACTCTCAGATTCATTGACCTGGACTGTTGTGCAAGGGAGCCTGAGGCCAACGAATCACACGATACTTTCCTCAACTTCGTGCCAACCAATCCGCGGGCTTCTGTCTCTTCCCGGCTGATTCGATATTCCGTGTTCCTGTTACTGTCCAAATCAACTTCATGAAGCATCCTTTTGGCGCACATAGCACTCTATCGACATTCCCAAATCAGAATCAAGGACAGTAGCTGTGCTTTCTCGGCTTTTCGTTTCATCGTTGGATGATCACAAGCACGACTATCATGTGGTACCACCACTCATTCAACGGGATGCTGAATCCCTGATGTACGGACCATGCCATTGCGCCCAACAACCCCGAAGATATGGGTCGACCTTTCGGGAACAGATGGAAGGAGAAAATATATTCATGGTTAATGGACGTTGGGGCATGTAGCTAAGATGTGGCGTAATCATGGATTGTAAGGACACCTCGCATTTCAGCATCCCCGGTTGTGCAGCCTGTGCTGTGGCCAGCAGGTTCACATGCCGTAGCTCTATCCGCCAAGGCAAAGCGTGTCATCTCAGGTGACCCTCAACATCACTGGCTTGCGTGGACAACTTCGATGCCCGGAGGATGTGTATCGTCTGTACCGTGCGAGTCAGGTGTACTAATGTATTCCATATTCTCGGGATGTCCAGCAGTCGACATCCAATGACTTAACATTACTGACCTCCCCAGGATAGTGACTGGGCTGGGAATGGGGGATGACTTTGCGCGTCTGTGGGGCGAAGACTACGCTGACGTCTTGGTTGGCAAGCTGACTGGCGGTTGCATAGCGTGTACTTAAAACAAAGAGGACAGCGGGAAACTGAGATCTGACGATTGAGAATCCAGACCAATACTAGTACACGACTAAGCGTGCGAGTTGACGCCTGCCAAAAGAAGAGAAAAAAACTCGAAAATGTCCTAGGGCAGTGATACGACTCGTAATTCATAACTTATTAGCCAGTGGAGTGACTGGCGATTGTCATTCAAGTCTCCGCGGTCTCTGAAAGCCGCAGTGCGAGGTTCGTTACCAAGGCAGCGAGTAGAACGGCACACAGCAAGGTTGGGCCGTACTTATCGTAGTACAGACCCTCTGCACGACGGTGGCGTAGTCGCAGAGAGCGATAAACGAAAATTCCAGCCGAGTAAACGATCGCAAGCAGCGCCGCGAACGTGAAAAGCGCTGCACAGAGGAGTCCACGTTCGTCCTTGGGCGGGATGAAGTTCAGCAGCGTCGTTGCGATAGTTCCGATGTATATGGCAAAGTGCAACCAACTCTGCAAGAAGGAAGACATCAAGTGAGGGAAGTCATTTGAGAAATCGACACCCACAAGGAATGTCCGTTCGGAGGCAAAGTATACCTTGGGTTCGATACGCACGGGCACGGCAATGCGCTTACCCAAAGGCGCGCGCCACTCGCGCGACAATATGCGATCGTCACCCATCTCATCGTTTCCGTGCACTGCATTTACCCCATCTTCGTGAGCGCGCTTGACTGCCTGCAACCGATCTTGCAATCGTTCGTCGAACGCCGAAGAAGGTATGAGCGGGTCAATTGATAACGTTCGCACCCTCGGTGGACGTGGCGCAGGGGTTGTTGGAGGTGGGGGGAGCACCGGTAAGCACTCGGCACTGCGGGCACGCGAAGGTCCTGGCTGATGCGCACGTTCTTTGAGATGCTTTTCTCGATATGCGATAGCGTCGGCGGCTTGTGAACCGGCAAGGCCAATGCGCGCGCCTTCATCGCGTGCAGGCGCTATGTCCATGTCTTCATCTTCTTCACCTTCGGATAAGGGCTCAGCGTATGCTGCGCGTTCTACCTCGGCAGCATCGGGGGTCGGTGCACCAGAGCTCCGTCGCTCGGAAGGTGAACGTGTATAAGGACGTGAAACGGACATAAATCCCGTGTTAGGTTTTGTGATGTCAACATCCACTAGAGGTCAAGTCAGTAGAGTCACAAGAATACGAGACCTTGAGACCGACTTTGGGGGAGCCAAAATGGCACGAGATTTACGCGATGGGGAAGAAGTGTCGCACAACCGTGAATGAATTTACTGAACTTGGGTACGGCCTCAACGAGATGCGAGTTGACGAGTTCAGTGACCCAGAAGGGAGGTTCTTGTCCATATTGTGTTTGGAGTTTGATCTCAAGTACGCCATATCTACAACGGTAAGAGTGCTATGAGTATGCACCAACCGGACGGAACGTACTTGAAAAGCTCGCGGTCTTCGGATTGGACTTGGTCGAAAGGCCAGTCTATACCCATGTCTGTGCGGCGCCAGTTGTTGCCCGCGCGCTCTCGACCATCCCAGTTGTCCTCACGAACCATTGTAAGCTCGGTGTCCAGTGATATGCGGACACGAGCATCGCCAGGAAGTTGAAAAGCGGTGCGATTGTAGAATGTCCGCATCACTATCTCGTTTCATATCAACAGATGCAAATCCACGTGAGAGGGACACGAACCTGGCTGAAGATTGCGCGTAAGCACTGCATATTGAACCTCATTCGCGAGTTGAAGCATGCTATCCACTTCCGCCTGACTCTTTTTACCTTTTTCAACGAGTGCCGCAAATTCTTCATCCATCATGTATTCTCCACGAAGAAACTCATTCACTTTTTCTTCCTTGATCGGGAAGCGTGCCTTGACCGACTTCTCCCCAGTCCAGTCCTCGCGATGAGTCTTACGCTCGACGAAAATTTGAGTGACATTGGTATCTCCGTACCAGCGGAGACGAATTGCTTGTGCACCTTCTGTCTTCTCGAGGCGACCCAGATAGAGCTCAAGATCTTCGTTGTCAAAATAAATGGAAGTAATGGCCGCGTCTTTCGTCTCGAACTCTTTGTCCGGGTTAAATACTGCGACAGTAATGACCCAGTCAGAGCTTTCTTCCTTTGAAGGCTAGATGGACCATCCACAAACCTAGAACAGGAAGGTGTCGCATAATCGCGAGTTTGAGCGGGACGAGGTTATCTGGGTGTACCCAGTATTTTGTTGTTTGTCGTACAAACGCGCTCTGCGAACCGCCAGCAGAGGAATCGCCCTGCACGGGATGGCCACGGGTACGAACAAGGTCATACAGACGGGAGAGCTTGACGATAATTGCGTCCCAATTATACTTATAAAATGGACGTTTCTCGAGGTAGTTCTGAATAAAAGTCTGGGTAAGTGGTGTCGGGGTTTGTTTCTGTGGGACGCTTGAACTTAGTCAAGGGGTAACCGAACATGGAGGGGGAATAACTTACGTCGTGTTTCTGTCAAGTGATGCAGCAAGTCAATAACGACGGCAAATTGGTCAGGAAAGTGGGCACCTTAAGAATCTTCATGAAACCCGTAATATTGAGCTTGGTGTATAATGCAAGATCGTGCACGTCTGCGACGAGCGTAGCAACTTCCTCTTCTAGGAAGCGGAACTGTTCCTCGAGAGCATCGATACTTTGAGTGGACCCGTCATCCGTGAGATCATCATCTTCCTCCTCGTCATCATCGTCGGAGCCACCGTCCTGTTCAAGGGTGTGACGCTTCCGGGTAGCCTCTGGATCTTCAGAGTCGGGGGCCGATGACTCCAGGGTACGATGCCGGGTGGGTGAAGGGGTCGTGGAAAATTCCTCCGAGACGAGCTTTCTCACTTGTTTTTCAGCAATCTTGATACGATTTGACATCTCGACGGTCTGGGTGGGAGATGGGAGACTTGAGGAAAGGGTGAGACGGCATAGTAACGATATGTACCTTTGCTTTCTGAAAATCATGAATTTTGTCAAGCTCGCCTTCAAGCATACTTGTGAATTCCTCTTCATCGGTGGCGTTCCAATTATGTGAGGTGGTGCGGGCCTTGAGGGATGTGTGAGCTGGATGTAGGAGTAGGTTATGAGAAGAAATAGGCACCTTGAGTTCACGCTTAAGGAGATTATAGTCGATATAAAAAGGACGCCATTCGCTATAAAGGTCGTGCTGTGGATATTTCAGATGAGAAGTGACCAAACTGGACTGGAAGTCAGAAAACTTACGGATATTTTCCTTCCGAACTTCATGGCGGGTTGAGGGAAGAAGGGAATGGGAAAGAAGATAGCTCAAGAGCGTACTTATCTTTAACTAAAACCCAGGGTAAACGAATTCCCTTAACCCAAAACTCGGATTCCATCGGCGAACGTGCTCCCATTTACTGGTCACTGTGATAACGTAATACTACTTCTTTCCCCTGCCCCTTGTCCCTCATTCCTTCAACGTGACTTTGCGCCCCCTCCCTCTCCCTCTCCCTCTCCCCCGCGTTCTTGTCGACGCATTCCTTTCTGCCATGGCCACGGCTACAAAGTCGAATGGTCCAGCAGCAACACCATCTCTCGATAATTTACAACGCACCAAGATTCTGCTCTTGGGTCAACGGGGGTCCGTCTCACCCCTTAACCCCCGCACTCTATTTCCGATCTCAACCTTGCGTCGTGCAGAAGCGGAAAGACCTCCATCCAGCAGGTCCTTTTCAACGATGCGCCTCCAAAGCAGACATTCTTTCTCGATCCTACATCCCAAACCGCTATACATCGATATGAGTATGTCCCTCTCCCTCACTTTCTTCAAGTGGTCTCTCTCCTGACCTCTCTTCAATTTACAAGTACTGTCATCCCCCTCGAGATATGGGACTGTCCAGGCAATGTCACCCTCGATTCTCTGGGCGCCTCTCTCTCCGAATTCTCCTCGATCATCTTTGTTATTGACATCCAGGTGTCGTACCTGTCTTTCATTCGTACGGCATATCTTCCCACTTCATGTTCATATCTTCCGTCCAGGACTCCTATCAGCAACCCATTGCACGCATGCTTGAATTCTTCATTTCCGCATATCAAGAGAACCCAGGTGCAACATTGGAGGTGTTCGCGCACAAAGCAGAGTCGCTCGCAGAGGATTACAAGATAGGTACGTGGTCGCGTGACCCGCCGTCCATGTTCCCGTGCGGTCGGCGCGTGACGCATGCGCGTCTCTCTGACGTACTGCTCAACGAGCAGAGCGCCTTTTCGTTCGGCCCGAGACTCATCCTTTACTCAGAGAATTTTCGACACATACAGCAACGAGTTATCGACGAATTGCTCGACTCCGAGCCCGAATACGAGCAGATGCCCGTCAACTTCCACCTTACCTCCGTCTATGACCACTCCATCCGCGAAGCCTTCTCTCGTGTTTTGCACAAGCTCATTGACTCACTGCCATATCTTGAGGACTTGCTCAACGTGTTTTGCTCTGTGTGTCGCATTAGCTCCGTGCTTTCGCCTTATTATTTACCTGACGTGCTGTTGTGCAGAACTCGCAGGCGTCCAAGGCATTTCTTTTTGACGTCAAGTCGAGGCTCTATGTCGCCACTGACGAGTCGCCCGTGGACACTGGCATGCACAATTTATGTTGCGACTATGTGCGCACTTTGAGTGCATTCGGACCTCTATATAAGCAAGTCTCTAATTTCTACATGCCGCGAACTGAGCCGGCTTATCATCTATTGTAGATCGACTTCCGTGACTCAGGATCCGCGTTCATTCTATCCCTCGGCCGCCGTCTCTCTCGCACAGGGTGCAACATTGACCTATCATCTAATCACACCTCAACTAGCGCTCCTCGCCATGCTTCACCCGGGCGTTTTTGAGGAACGCCGTGGTCTTCTTGAATACAACGTCGTGTTCTTCCGTGAAGGTGTTCAAGAGATCGCGGTGGTGGAGCGGGATGCTCGGGCCGGTAATCTCTGAGAGCGTCTCTTTGTATTGACGGAAACGGTGGTTTATCCGTGATAACATATAACTTCGGTGTAATGCAATCGTACAATCATGCTCTCAGATGTATGCCCCATCTCATGTTATCAAGTCGCGCATCGTCGTATGAAATGTGGGTTAACCCCGCGTATCAGAACTAGAAATCTCGACGATTTGACCTTGCTTCATGCAGTGTAAGCACAAAAAAGCTCAAGTAATCGTTTTGATTTTGGTCACTAGAAATGTCAATGTTGTCGTTGTTTGGGAGGGGATGAGACATTGTCATATACAAAGGCACAGTGACGACAACCTCTGTGTGGTGCGGCCCCGCTGGGGTTTGCGCAGATGCTGCACCTGAACAATTTAGGAGAGGTGTGTGTGCATTTTTAAATGATTTACAAGTATGATATAGGCAACAGCATAAACATTCCACCATTCCGTTCAACATATCATTCAATAATTTATCACCAATTTCGTAGATCTCTGTTTATTGGCCGATGTGATAAATATTGAGAGCTGCGTATAAATATCACGACGTGGGGCACGTGCAGGCCCAGCTGTCAATCAGTGACTTGGAGAGGCACTTATTAGGCACCACCAGGAAATGGACATTGAACAATGTGCTCTCATGTCACAAGTAAACTATCATGCTGAGGAGGTCTGCCCATTTTGTTAAAATTCGACCATATATCCCGTGAATTGATAGGCTCTCCACAGATCGTACTGGAGAATGTCTGGGCATAGCACAACTGTAAATGCTGCTTGCCGTCCTCGTCTTCCTCGGTGTCACATGGGGATCACCTGGCGAATTTCGTACACACGCGTCAACGGGAGGGCAGACTACGCGAAATTGGGGCCGATGCAGTCTGAGGCTCAGCGCCCAGCAGCGATTGGGTTCCCTCCGGATTGCGCCGCGCGAACAGCGACCCACCCTCGACCTCAAATGTCTCAAACACCTTGTTCCTCATGTGCAAGCGCGAACGTGGGAGCCGGACACTGTACCAGCTACCGCACCCGCAGTCTCGACCTCGCATCGCCCCATGATGGATCCGGGTCCAGCTATGACCACAATGACCACTCGGACATTCCGACCGAGGCGCCCGATGCTCTATGTCACGCCGGTACAACAATATCATCACCATACCATCATCGTGGGCCGCGCTCGCGCACTGCATGCGCGTCATGCGCCCCTCTTGCCAACTCCCATCTTGCCGGTGCAGCGCTCTAGCTCGCATCATAGGACGTCGCTCAATGGACTTGAACCGCGCTCTGCAAGGAGGTGGGGCACGCAGCATTTGATGAAGTGCGCCGGACGCACCATCATCTTCATTACCACCACCGCCCCCATCACCGCGGCAGCGGCAGCGCTGAGGACGACGTGTTCGCCACTGCTCCTGCTCCTTCCGTAGCTAATGATGTCCCATTGAGCTCCTCTGCTGCACCCTGTTTGAGAAGTTCTCTTTGAGTGACGACGGTCTGATGTCTGGTATCAGAAGGACTACGGTAGTTAGAAAGCGGACTCGGAGATAGGGAGAGGCACAGGATGATGAAAATGGAGGTACTGCTGCTGACGCATCATTGAATACAAATACAGAACCGGACGGAGGCGATGATGATTGGGTCATCTATCAATCGTCGTACGCATCCGCATCAGCCTCCAGTTCGTCTCCCCTTATCGGTGATCATAAACGTTCTTTCGTATTGTTTCGCTCTTATCCAAGTTGGGATGTCTGAGGATCGGACTTTCTCGATAACGCGGCCCTTTTCTCGGACTTTTGCAGCCCATTCGGACTAAATTCCGATACAGGATCACCACGTCAGACGTCTATACATGACGCATGAGCACATGAGTTCCAGGAGGTCGGGCTGGGGCAGGCACCTAATATAACATAGAATGAGGGGGGAGAGATGTCATTTAAGGATATAGGTGATCTCTTCACGGAAGTAAACGCGAAAACGCGAAAAAAAAGGCATCACGTGACCGCAGATGGGATTTGGGGTTGCCGTAAAAGGAAGCGACCTAATCCATTGGGGAGAAATGGGAAAGTTGCTCGGTTGGGGGACGCCTGAGTTTTACGACGTCCGTTCCTTATAAAATCTGCCCATCCACCAAAGAATACCCATCATACCCCTTTAGACTTCTCAACTAGAGCTTCAGGTCTTCTTTGCTTCCCATCCTCTGCCTCAACAAAATAATGCACGCTAGTGGTGTTCTGACGCTCTCTTCTCGCCCACTTGCTATTCAGGTTGGCCAACTTAGAGTACGCACATCAACCTTCTTTTTTTTTTTTTCTTTAAGCGCTCACCTCCTGTTGAAGGTATCGATTCCTGTCTCCACTTTACCTGATGAGTGGACCGCGGCGGAGGTTCTTAGAGACGAGTTTACCCACGTACAGTCACTAGGTGATGTCCAAACACCTGTCGATGACGCTGGAGAGGCCACCACGGTATTTTTCGCGCACTTCCTCGGCTTCGTAGCCGAACGAGTGCGTGATACCCCAGAGGATATGCCCGAACATCCAGCCCGTCTCGCGATCCTCCTCAAGACCTTCTCCCATTTTACGACCACACTCCTCTCAGATATCGATATTCACTCCCTCGTCGCCTCTTATGAACATGAGGCACGCAAGAAGGTCCTGTCCGCGTTTTATGTTGCACATGCTATTCTCGTGAAGTATAACGTGGAGGGCACGCCCAAGCTCCCTACCCCTTCCCTCCTCGCCGAGGCGCTTTCCGGACGTGCCTCGATTTTCGCGCTCTTCGGTGGGCAAGGCATCAACGAAATTTACTTTGACGAGCTTCAGGCGCTCTTTGACACATATCGTCCCCTTGTTGAGCCTTTCCTCCGCTCCATGGTCAAAGAAGTGCTTCAACCACTTGCGTCGGCTTCTCAAGACACGTCATTCTATGAGCATGGCCTGGACGTTATTTCCTGGCTTACTGGCGCGACCCTGCCCCCATCGATTGCTTACTTTGCTTCCGTCCCGGTGTCATTCCCACTCATCGGTCTGACCCAATTTACACAGTACCTTATTGCCGCTCGCGTTTCCGGTCTGTCGCCCGCAGAGTTGTCTGCGCGTCTCTCTGGTGCATCCGGTCACTCTCAAGGCCTTGTCACCGCCATTGCTATATCATCCTCCGAAGACGATGCATCCTTCCTCGATAATGCACGAAAGGCCCTTAAGTGGCTTTTCTTTGCCGGCCTCCGCGGCCAACAGCTCTTCCCCGTACTCGCGCTCGAGCCGAGCATTGTGCAAGATTCGATTGAAGGAGGAGAGGGCCAGCCTTCACCCATGTTGTCGGTTCACGGTCTGCTCCTCAAAGACCTTCAGCAACAAATATCCAAAACGAACAAACATCTTCATGAAAACTCTCAGCTTAATGTCTCGCTTCACAATGGGCCCCGCACTTTCATTGTAACAGGTCCCTCGCGTGCTCTATATGGCCTTGTTACCAACCTGCGCAAAATCCGTGCACCGAATGATGCCGACCAAAGCAAAGTGGAGTTCTCGAAACGCAAGCCTGTGTTTAGTGCGCGTTTCCTCGTTGTGGGCGTGCCATTCCACAGTCATTACCTGCGGGATGCAGCGGACAAGGTCATCGACGAAGACTTGAATGGTGAGGAGCTTTGGACTCCACAAGGGCTTCGCATCCCTGTTTACCATACCGAAGACGGTAAGTCATCTAATCTACCTTTTTTTCCCCCACTCGTCACTCATCTACCTCCCAGGCTCTGACCTCCGAGCACAAACTGGGTCGTTGACGCGCTCCATTTGTGACCAAATCTTCACCAAACCTCTCCACTGGCCGAAGGCAACCAATCTGCCCCAACGTGCGACGCATGCAATTGACTTCGGTGCTGGTGGTGTCAGTGGTATTGGGCAGCTCACTGCACGTAATCTTGATGGCCGCGGTATCCGCATCATTGTTCTAGGAGAGAAAGGCAAAGGCGATTCTGAGTTCTATTCGGTGCGCGGCGTGAAGACGGAGCAATCGTGGATTACAAAATGGGCCCCGTCACTTGTTAAAACAAGGTGAGCTCCCCGCCATGCCTTGTGATCCCACTTGCTGACAACTTTGGTAGTGATGGCAAAATCCATCTCGATACGCCGTTCTCTCGTCTTTTGGGCAAGCCCCCGATTATGGTTGCTGGCATGACGCCCACCACTGTCAAGGCGGGCTTTGTCTCTGCTGTCCTTCAAGCTGGGTATCACGTCGAACTTGCTGGTGGCGGACATTACTCCCCAGCAGCCCTTCGCGCCAAAGTTGCGGAGATTCAGACCAAAATCACCCCAGGCATTGGTCTGACCCTCAACTCCCTCTACATCAATCCTCGCCAGTTCTCTTTCCAACTCCCTCTTTGGCAGGAGATGCGCCGCGAGGGCCTTCCTATAGAAGGGTTCTGTGTGGCAGCTGGCGTACCGACCACGGAGAAGGCCGCTGAGATCATAACCGGTCTCAAGTCCGTTGGAATCCGCCATGTCGCGTTCAAGCCTGGTTCTGTCGATGGCATTCGCCAGGTCATCAATATCGCGGCAGCTAACCCCGATTTCGCCATTATTTTGCAATGGACTGGTGGCCGTGCTGGTGGCCACCACTCATTCGAGGACTTTCATCAACCTATCCTCGCGACCTATTCAAGTATCCGCCGTCATGACAACATTACCCTTGTGGCCGGCTCCGGCTTTGGTGGTTCGGAAGACACTTGGCCATATCTTTCTGGGGACTGGTCGAAGGAATTCGGTGTAGAATCGATGCCTTTCGACGGTTTCCTCTTTGGCTCGCGCGTCATGGTCGCTAAGGAGGCACACACCTCATCCTCGGTCAAGGATCTCATTGTCGCCGCTGCGGGTGTCGATGATGCGCAATGGGAGGGCACATATGCGAGAGACACGGGTGGCGTTATTACCGTGCGCTCGGAGCTGGGAGAGCCCATTCACAAAGTCAACAACCGCGCCCTCAG
>QLPA01000282.1:19890-41062 GCA_003313945.1 Lactifluus pinguis
GCCCTGGTTCCCAGCGAAGAAGGATGGCCGCGTTGTCGAAGATCTTAGCGATATGACTTACGAGGAGGTTGTGCACCGTCTTATACGGTTGATGTACGTTGTTCATGAAGAACGCTGGCTCGATCTCTCTCTGCGCAACCTCACAGGAGACTGGTTGCGCCGTGTCGAAGAGCGCTTTGCTGGCGTCAACGGTGGCAAGCCAAAAGCCTCACTTTTGCAGTCTTACACAGGCCTTGACAAGCCGTCTGTATTTGCCTCCACTTTCTTTGAGATGTATCCTCTTGCAAAGGAACAGCTTTTGGCCCACGAAGACAAGTCATACTTCCTCAACATCGCGCAGCGTTCCGGTCAAAAGCCCGTGCCATTTATTCCAATTTTAGATGATGCCTTTGAGGTGTGGTTCAAAAAGGTGTGTATCATGTATCATGATTGGGCGAAGCAAAAAGCTGATCTCATATAGGATTCTCTCTGGCCGTCAGAGGATATCGAAGCCGTCTTCGATCAGGATCCGGAGCGTGTGGCCATTCTTCAGGGCCCTGTCGCTGTACGTCACTCGGTCAAGAAGGATGTACCCATTAAGGAGATGCTTGACAATGTGGTATCTGGTCTCGTGGCGAAGGTGTTGAATCACTTTTATGATGGTGACGAGAGCAAGATTCCGGTCTTGGACTACCTCGGAGCCATACCTTCCTTCGTTTCCCCCATTCCGGGCGTCGATGTGTTCCAGACTGGCAATGAAGTCAAGCTTACTGTGCCAGCCACGGTCCCAGCCACGGAGGATTGGCTGAAGATCCTTGCTGGCCCTGAGCTGAATTGGTGGCATGCATTCATTACGTCCAAGTTCGTTGTGCAGGACACGTCTTACATCGCCAATCCCCTCCGCCGTATCTTTGCTCCTCGTGCCGGTCAGAGGCTGATCATCCGACTGCACGATGGTCAGCCCCACCATCTCTCTGTCTACGGCGCTACCCGTTCTTTCGCAGGTCATCAGCCTGAATTCCTCGCCGTTGACATCAAATACGATTCCTCATCCCGCCTCATCAGTCTTACGCTCGTTGAAGAGCGTCAGGGTGCCGCCGTACCTCTTTATCTTCAGTTCAAGTACCAGCCGTCACAGCCGTATGCACCCATCCATGAAGTTATGCAGGGTCGCAACAAGCGCATCAAGGAGTTCTACTGGCGGTTGTGGTTCGGCGATGACGAGAAGCTCCCGGAGCTCAACGTGCGTGACACCTTCACCGGTCCAGAAGTCACTATTTCTGCGGGTGATGTGGAAGCATTCTGCGCTGTGGTCGGCAACCAGCAGGAGAAATTCAAGACTGCTCGTACCGATGAGGTTAAAGCACCTATGGACTTCGCCATTGTCACTGGCTGGCAAGCAATCATGAAGGCCATCTTTCCTTCCACCATCGACGGCGACTTGCTCAAGCTCGTTCACCTCTCCAACGGCTTTACGGTTGTTCCTGGGTCCAGGCCGTTGAAGGCTGGCGACATTTGTCGTGCGGAGGCAAATGTTGTCGCTGTAATTAATGGCGACTCTGGCAAAACTGTCAGAGTCGCGGGCCATGTCTCGTGTGAAGGCAAACCGGTTATTGAAGTCCAGTCAGCATTCTTGTTCCGCGGTCGCTTCACAGACTACGAAAACACCTTCGAGATCGTTGACGAGCCTGATTACACAGTTGAGCTCGCCTCCGATGCAGATGTCGGCGTCCTGCTGTCCAAGGATTGGTTCGAGTGGGCCGACGAGACTAAATCGCTTACCGCTGGAACCCGTCTCATCTTCCGCCTTCGCACAGAAGTGACATACAAAGACAAGGTGAACTACCGCTCAGTCGCCGTCGCTGGTGACGTCTTCGTCCGTGACCACCTTGGTCGCTCAGTCAAGGTTGCCTACATTGACTTCGAGCGCGATGAATGCCAAGGTAATCCCGTCATGACCTACCTTCAACGGCATGGATCAGCCAAGTCGGCACCGATCCCCCTTCCTACCGAATATCATCTTACCTCAAGCGCAAATCCCTCCGTCTACCGTGCACCAACCACCAACGAACCTTATTCAAAGGTCTCGGGGGACTTTAACCCCATTCACACGAATCCCTATTTTTCCTTGTACGCATCATTGCCGAGTACGATTACTCACGGCATGTTCTCCAGCGCCGCTGCTCGGCGCTACGTGGAGACTGTCGTGGCCTTGGGCATCCCAGATCGCGTGTACAAGTGAGTATACAAATTTCTTGATGGAGGACGATGGAGACTTACTTCCTTCTAGTTACAACGTCAATTTCGTCGGAATGGTCCTTCCCGGAGATGAGCTTACCGTCAGAATCAAGCATACCGCTATGCACGATGGCAACTTCGTCGTCGGTGTTACCACCATCAACCAGCACGGTGAGAAGGTTCTTGAGGGAACTGCTGAGGTCGCGCAGCCGCCCACTGTCTATGCATTTACCGGCCAAGGTTCGCAAGAGCAGGGTATGGGTATGGAGCTGTATAACTCCTCTCCTGCTGCCCGTGCTGTCTGGGACTCTGCCGACGCACACTTAATCTCTGCCTATGGATTTTCTATTGTGGAGATTGTCCGAGAGAACCCCAAGACGAAGACCATCCACTTCGGTGGTATCAAGGGCCAAGCCATCCGTGAGCGATATATGGAGATGACCTATGACACGACAGATCGGGATGGCAACATCAAGAGTCTCCCGTTGTTCTCTGATATAAACGTCCGCACCCTTCAACACACTTTCATTCATCCAAAAGGTCTTCTTTTCGCTACGCAATTTGCGCAGATTGCCCTTGTCATTACGTCCCGTGCTGCATTCGAGGATATGCGCTCGAAAGGCTTCGTCCAGCCTGACGCCGCTTTCGCTGGCCACTCGCTGGGCGAGTTCTCTGCTCTCGCTTCGGTTGCTGATATCTTGCCCAATTCATCTCTCGTCGATGTTGTCTTTTACCGCGGTCTGACCATGCAGCGTGCTGTCGAACGTGACGAGCTGGGCCGCTCGAACTATGCCATGTGTGCCGTCAATCCCAGTCGTGTTAGCAAGACGTTCGATGATGCGGCCCTCCGCGAGGTCGTCGATACTATCTCCAACGTCAGAGACTGCCTATTGGAGATCGTGAATTTCAACGTCGAGGTGCGTCACTGTTTTTATGTTGCTATATGGCTGCTGATCGACTCCAGGGCCAACAATATGTCTGTGCTGGCGAGCTTGTCGCATTGCAAACTTTGACGAACGTCCTCAATTATCTCAAAGTGCAGAAGGTCGATATCGCTAAGGCATGAATTCTTAGATTTCTGGCCATTCATTACGCTCACAATCGCTGTCCAGCTTACCGAGAAATTTGGTCTCGCTAAAGTTAAGGATATGCTGAAGGACATTGTCAACAACTGCTACGACCTTGCCCTCGAAAAGCAAAAGACCGAAGGTTATATTGTGCTTGAACGCGGTCTCGCCACCATCCCTCTCGCAGGCATTGATGTTCCTTTCCACTCGCGTTACCTCTGGTCTGGCGTCATGCCCTTCCGTGCATGTGAGTGTAGTTTTTCTTTTCGCTCTCGCTCAATCTAAGTGACCCTTTCAGACCTATCGAAGAAAATCCCATCCACTCTCCTGGACCCGTCGCTTCTCGAAGGCGTCTATATCCCTAACTTAATTGCATCGCCCTTCGCCGTCAACAAAGCCTATGCCGAACTCATCTACAACCGCACATCATCTCCACGGCTCTCGAAAGTTCTTCGCAAGTGGGATGAAGAACGCTGGGATGCCCCCGAGCAACGGCAGAAGCTGGCCTGGGTTCTGTTAGTCGAGCTGCTATCTTACCAGTTTGCTTCTCCCGTGCGCTGGATCGAAACCCAAGATCTATTCTTCGGCCAGTACAAGTTTGAGCGCTTCATCGAGATTGGCCCATCCCCAACTCTCACTGGTATGGCTGTACGCACCCTCAAGGCCAAATACGAGGCGAAGGATGACTCAACTAGCGTTGTCCGTCGAGTATTCTGTGCTTCAAAGCATCAGAAGGAGATTTACTATCAGTTCGAAGATGACCTTGAGGTTACATCTGAACCAGACGCAGCCAGTGAAACTGCACCTCCGGCGCTCACTCCACTACCAGTCGCAGTTGCTACCGCTACTCCAGCTGCCGCCGGTCCTGCTGTTACCATCGAAGACACTCCGATCCGTGCTGTCGACATCCTTGCTGCGATTGTCTCTCAAAAGTTAAAGAAGCAACTCAGCGAGATCCCTCTCTCCAAGTCTATAAGAGATCTCTCTAACGGCAAGTCGACCCTTCAGAATGAGATTATGGGCGACCTTCAGGGCGAGTTTTCATCTGCGCCTGACAAAGGCGAGGAGCTGCCGCTCGAGGAACTTGGCGCTGCCCTTGCGTCTGGTCACTCCGGCAATCTCGGGAAGTATTCCACTAGTCTCGTGTCGCGTGCAATTGGTGGCAAGATGCCCGGTGGTTTCAACATCTCAAGTGCGAAGGCTCACCTTTCTAAGGCATGGGGCTTGGGTCCTCAACGCGCCGACGCCGTGCTACTGATTGCCACCACCATGGAGCCTGCCAAGCGCTTGGGCTCAGAGGCCGAGGGCAAAGCTTGGCTTGACGCCGCTGCACAAGTCTATGCTCAGCGTGTAGGCATCACTCTTTCTACCGGTGGTTCCGGCAGTGGTGCCGGAGGCTCTTCTGGAAGTGCTGTGATGAACAGCGAGGAATTCCTCAAGTTCCAAGCTGAGCAGTATGAGTTCGCGCACCAGCAAATTAACCTCTATTCTCGCTACTTGAAGCGTGACCCCCGCCAAGGCGAGATTCTGCACGACAAAGAGAAGGCTGCCTCCACACAGCTTCAAGCTCGACTCGACAATATTGCGCGTGAGCACGGTGATGCCTACATTGATGGTATTCAGCCCGTCTTTGATGCGTTGAAGGCTCGTCACTTCGACTCCTCGTGGAACTGGGTTCGTCAAGACGCTCTCCTCATGTTCTACGATATCCTCTTCGGCCGTCTCACCACCGTCGACCGTGAGATCACTGCCCGTTGCATCGCTATAATGAATCGTGCAGACCCCGATCTCATTAAATTTATGGAGTTTATGGTCAATCGATGCGACCCCTCAAAGGGTGAGACATATGCAACTGCAAAGAAGCTTGGTCAAGAACTCCTCGACAATTGCCGTGGTGTTGTTGGCCAGCCGCCGTTGTATAAGGACGGTGAGGATTTCCTATCAGACCCATATACGCATTTCTCATACACTTCTTTTAGTCACATTCCCCACCGCGCCTCGCACCGAGATCACTGAGAAGGGTGATATCGTCTACTCTGAAGTCAACCGGGAGAACGTACGCAAACTAGAGGCGTATGTGGAGGAGATGGCCAGTGCCGACCAGATTTCTGGTTCGGTCAACATTCAGAAGATCCAGGATGACGTCGTCAAACTCTGGAACGTCGTCAAGTCTCAACCAGAAATCAGCGAGGAGCAGAAGAACCGTATCAAGGCCCTTTATGATGGCGTCGTCCGTTCGCTGCGCAAGGCACCTGATACCCGCCCGCGCCCCGGTGTCCCCCGTAGCCGTCGTTCATCATCCCAGTTCTTGCGGCCTCAGATTTCAGGCATCACCTCGGTGTCTGCTGACAAGATTCCCCTTCTCCACCTCAAGCGTCGCATTGGTACCCAGTGGGAGTACAGCTCTAATCTGACAGGTGTCTACCTGGATGTTCTCCATGAGATTGCCACCTCTGGTACAACTTTCAAGGATAAGAATGCCCTCATCACGGGCGTCGGCAAAGGGTCGATTGGGGTCGAGATCCTCAAGGGCCTTTTATCAGGCGGTGCCCATGTTGTCATCACTACTTCCCGCTATAGCCGCGCCACAGTCGAGTATTACCAAGGAGTCTTTCAGCGCTTCGGCAGCCGCGGTTCCGCTCTTACTGTCGTTCCTTTCAATCAAGGCTCTAAACAGGATGTGGAGGCACTTGTTGACTACATCTACACAACCATGGGCCTCGATCTCGACTACATCATCCCCTTCGCTGCCGTTCCGGAAAATGGCCGGGAAATTGACGGTCTTGACGACAAGTCTGAGCTTGCGCACCGCATAATGCTTGTGAACCTTCTGCGACTCCTCGGGGCCATCAAAACCAAAAAGGCAATCCGTCAAATTGTAACCCGTCCGACGCAGGTCGTTCTCCCATTGTCCCCTAATCATGGCCTCTTCGGCAATGATGGTCTCTATTCCGAATCTAAAATTTCTCTCGAAACGCTTTTCAACCGTTGGTCTTCAGAAAGTTGGGGCGAGTATCTTTGCCTTGTAGGAGCTGTCATTGGGTGAGTCCGTCTTCCGGCCCCGGTCTGCGATACTGAACTATCCTCCAGCTGGACCCGTGGTACTGGTCTCATGGACCAATCCAACATGATCGCCCAGGAAGTCGAGACGCACGGCGTGCGCACTTTCTCTGCCAAGGAAATGGCCTTCAACATTCTCGGACTTATGCACCCGATCCTATTCAGCATTACGCAGGTTGAACCAGTCTGGGGAGACTTGAGCGGTGGCTTCGACCGTATCGCAGATCTCGCCGACGTAGCGGCCCGTGTCCGTGCCAACATCAACAAGAAGGCCGAGCTTCGTCGCGCTATTGCTCGTGACAACGCCGCCGAGTTTAAGGTCATCAATGGTGCTGAGGCCGAGCNTTCTTCAGACAGTCAATATCACCCCTCGCGCGAACTTCCGCTTTGAATTTCCCGACCTCCCTGAGGCGCATTCTCTCGACTCATTCTCACAATTACGCGACGTTATTGATCTCGATAAGGTCATCGTTATCGCAGGCTTCGGTGAAGTCGGACCATGGGGATCTTCTCGCACGCGATGGGAGATGGAAGCGAAAGGCCGTCTGTCCCTCGAGGGTTGTATTGAGATGGCGTGGGTGATGGGGTATATCAAGCATTTCGACGGACGTCTCAAAGATGGCACCCTCCACGTTGGTTGGGTTGACGCGAAGACGGGAGAACCTGTCGACGACAAGGACGTGCGGGGCAGATACGAGAAAGAAATTATGAACCATGCTGGCGTGCGCTTTATCGGTGAGCCAATTTACATGCTAGCTCTTACATTTCTGACAGTTACACCAGAACCCGAACTGTTCCGTGGTTACGATCCCAAGCACAAGATCTTCAACTCGGAGGTCGAACTCATTCATGACCTAGAGCCACTCGAGGTCACTGATTCGGACGCCGAAAGATTCAAGAAGGAGCATGGCGATAACTGTGACATCTGGGCAGGTGAGGGTGGCCAATGGTTCGTTAAACTGAAGAAGGGCGCTCGCGTCTATATCCCGAAGGCAATTTCCTACAATCGACTCGTCGCTGGCCAACTCCCCACCGGGTGGAACGCTACACGCTACGGCATTCCCGAAGACATTATCGCACGCACTGACCGTGTTTCGCTCTGGTCACTCGTGGCCACTGCTGAGGCTCTCAATCATGCTGGTATCACTGACCCGTATGAACTTTATCAACACGTCCACCCTTCTGAGGTCGGAACCTGCCTGGGCTCCGGTATGGGGGGCATGCATAGTTTGGCCCAGATGTTCAAAGAACGCCGTGATGAGAAGGAAGTCCAGAGCGACATCATGCAAGAGACGTGGGTGCTTCTTTTCCTCCACTGGACATTTCTAATGTAGTGTTGGACAGTTTCATCAACACCACTGCTGGGTGGATCAATCTACTATTAATGTCTTCAAGCGGACCGGTCAAGATTCCAGTTGGCGCTTGGTGAGCAGCGTAGTTCGATCTGATCAACAACTTACAGAATGATTTCGCAGTGCGACTGCTCTTCAGTCCATGGAGATCGCTTCTGACACCATTCTGTCTGGAAAGGCGAAGGTCATGGTGGCTGGTGGCTTTGACGATCTCTGTGAGGAAGGCTCCTATGAGTTCGGCAACATGAAGGCCACTAGCAACTCTGAGACCGAGCTCGCGATGGGCCGTGAGCCTACGGAGATGTCGCGGCCAACTACAACGACTCGCGCAGGGGTGGGTTTTTATCCTTGCTGGAATGCCATTCGCTAATCGAATGGGTTGCAGTTTATGGAGTCTCAAGGTGTTGGCGTACACATAGTTATGTCAGCCAAGACCGCTCTGGAGCTTGGTTGCCCAATTCGTGGCATCCTCGCCTTCACTTCCACGTCGACGTAAGTCATCATGCTCTTACTGATTGGCTGTTCCTGATTGCCTTGCAGTGACAAAGCTGGTCGCTCTATCCCCGCCCCTGGTCGCGGCGCGCTCAGCATTGCGCGCGAAGTCCACTCTAAACACCCTTCTCCTGTCCTCGACATTGGTTACCGTGCTCGTCAGATTTCTTTCCGCCGCAAGCAGATCGGAGACTGGCTCGCCTTTGAACAAGAACAACTCAAAGAGGAAGTGGAGCTCCGCAAGACCAAGGGTGAAGCCGTTGATACTGATTTCTTCGCCAGCCGCATTGCCGACCTCGAGGCCGAGGCTTACCGTCAGGAAAAAGATGTGCTCGCCACCTATGGCATGCTCATGCAGAATTCCGAAGGTGCTGATCCTCGCATTGCTCCTCTCCGCCGTGCACTCGCTGTGTGGGGTCTTACGGCAGACGACGTTGGCGTTCTTTCTATCCACGGTACCAGCACGCAAGCGAACGAGAAGAATGAGACATATATGTGGAATACCATATTGAAGACACTCGACCGTAGTACCGGCAATGCCGTTCCCATCATGGCACAGAAGAGTCTGGTTGGCCACTCGAAAGGTGGCGCTGCAGCCTGGCAGATGGCAGGTCTTCTTCAGTCAATTGCGAGCGGGACAATTCCTGGCAATCGCAATGCCGACAACGTCGATGCTCTCTTCCAGCAACACCCGTTGCTCATGTTCCCTTCGAAGACTATACAAACTGATGGTATTGCGGCTGGTGTCATGGTAAGCTCATCGTCTTGTCAAATTAGAGGGGATATTTATACTCTTTTAGTCGTCATTTGGCTTTGGCCAGGTTGGTGGAACTGCTCTCGTTGTACATCCGCGTTATGTACTCGCCGCTGCGCCACCGTCTGTGTACGAGTCATACAAGGTCCGAAACAAGGAGCGCTATCTCAAGTCATACAAGGCAATGTCGGAGATGATGGCAACCAATGCGTTAGTGAAGATCAAGGAGGCACCTCCCTACACAGTTGAACTCGAGACCCCCGTTCTACTTAACTCTCTGGCGCGCGCTTCACTGGACGAGAAGACGGGTAGTTATACGTTCAAGGAGAACCAGCCGACCGAAGTGACACCAAACCTTGCGAACGTTAAGACGATCGAAGAGGTATTCAACATCTCCGGATCTGTTGTTGGGATTGGCGTCGACCAAGGTGCGTTTCTCAGCCTTTCGCTCGTACTCACGTGCCTGATCATTTCTTAGAGTTAATCTCCTCCGTGCCTTCCGAGAATCCGACATTCATCTCGCGCAACTTCACTGACTCTGAGATCTCGTACTGCCGTGCCCAACCATCCTTCCAGGCATCATTCGCCGCGCGTTGGGTAGGCAAGGAAGCCGTATTCAAGTCCCTTGGTGTCTCTTCTAAAGGCGCCGGTGCGGCGATGAAGGAGATTGAGATTCTTCCAAATGATGTCGGCGTTCCCGAGGTGACGCTGCATGGTGAGACCAAGGCCGAGGCAACAGCGAAGGGGATTTCCAAGATCCACTTGTCTTTGAGCCATTCTGATGTGCGTTTCTCTTGTTTGCTGGGGTTACTTGTGCTTACCGGCTGGCTCATAGACTGTCGCCATCGCTTTCGCTCAAGCTTCTACTACATGAAAAGTTCGAACATTTTTAGACTGGCTTGTACATTACATTACGTGTATTCATATATTCATCGTATCGCATTATTTCTCTCTGTACACAAGGCCGTGGTATACAATAGACTGCTAGTTTCTCATTGACTTTGACTCCCAGCCAATTCACAACGGGATGTGACTGAGGTCAGATCCAAGTACAAACTTTGTTCCTCGATGTACTCCTCGATATCCTTGGGGACCATCAGGCGCCAAGAATCATCTTTGGCGCGTACTTTCGCTCGAACTTGACTGGAACTGAATGTTTGGAGTTCTTTGTCTATGTCCACAACAGTTATACGGCCAGCCTGCACCCAACCCTGAGCCGCCACTAAAGCGGTAGATTCCTCCTGGGAGCCAGGAAGCTTTATCGAGCGTCGAGCGCAGATAACTCGAGCATCATCGCCATCAGGAGTAAAGAAGCGCCTCAGGGCGGCGTGCATGGCCTCAGGCGTGCCATCACCATAATATCGAGGTGCAAAGAAGCGTTCGAGCGTGTCAATGCCCTGCACAAAAGCGAGCTGTGCTTGAGCAGGGAGCGCGGTACGCAACCGTTGTGCTTTGTGGACAAATGCCGGGGCGTCGATCAGCCCGACAGCAGCGTCAACTTCTCGGGCAAGGCGAACCATCATCTGTACGCGTTGCTCTGGCGATGCATCGCCTGTGCGCGGGCTTTTGTCGGCGTTACGCACGCTGAGGAGAAGCAGACGTGCCTCTGATGAAGAAGCTGCGGCTGGAAGCAAGGCGAGAGCACGGTGGGCGAGGGTCGGTGGGTTGAAAGACGAGTCGAGGACGGCGATGCGAAATGGGGAATTGCTAGTGGCGGTGGGTGACTCGGAGGTCGTCGTGTCTCGTGGGTACGGCCAGGTTGTGTATGGCTTGAGTATGAATTCGACCTTTGTGGTTCCTGCTTTCAAACGGCTGAGGGCGGCGCTGATGGTGTCTGTCAACATACAGTATGACTCGAAGATGATCGATCTCGGCCCCGTGACTTGATAGAGTCAGCACGCCCATTTTGGGTAAGATAATGCGCGAGAGCGCGACGACACTTGTACGCTTTGTACCTTGACTATCATCCCACCGTTGCAGTTATGGAAAAGGATGCGGATGGATTTTATACTGCCCCTGCGTCTGGTACGCTACTTACCAGCATTACTCCATGCCTTCTTGACCTAGCCCCAGCAGGTGCCAGTGCAACCAATTCTGACACAGCCAAACCAAGTGATGCCACACCCGGTACGTTCTCGCCCCACCTTTGGCTTGTGGGATGTTAGAGCACGAATTAATTTTTCAACAGAAGCCCCTTCGAAGGAGGCTACCGATCTCATCAAATCTACCTTTGACGTCCATGTGGGTGTCACCGGCTGGGCTACCGACACTGGGTCTATAAATCGCCTTCTAGGTCACATTAGCACAGCAGCAAGAGGACAAGAGCTCCCCATTGTATAGCGTAAAATCGTTTGAGGAGCTTGGATTGTTTGTTGAACTCACTACTTTTTCTCCCGTGTCAAGCTTACCGTTCGCCAGACATCCTGACCATCTCAAAGGCATCTATGATATGGGCTTCACCAAGCCGTCTAAGATTCAAGAGAGAGCTCTGCCTCTTCTCCTTCGAGATCCGTGAGTGGAGCCTACGGCATATCCGTACACATCTTACGCGAATACAGTGCGCAAAACATGATCGGCCAGTCCCAGTCTGGGACAGGCAAAACTGCCGCCTTCGTTCTCACAATGCTCTCCCGAATCGATTTCACGAAGAATAAGCCACAGGCTCTATGCCTTGCTCCTTCACGCGAACTCGCACGTCAGATCATGTCCGTAGTTGCCGCGATGGGGAAGTTCACGCCAGTGCAAACCGAGTATGCGATCAAGGACCACTTACCGAGAAACGTGACCAACATAACTGCACATATCGTTGTTGGCACGCCCGGAACAATGACAGACCTCATTCGCCGGCGTGTCATTGATGTCTCAGAAGTGAAGGTGTTTGTTCTCGACGAAGCAGATAACATGTTGGATAAGGACGGGCTTGGTGATCAGACATTACGCGTTAAAAAGTGCGTGTTAGTAGCCTCCCGGTCAACCATGATCTAATCCTTGCAATAGTTTGCTCCCGCGGAACGGACAGGCACAGATTATCCTTTTCTCCGCCACCTTCCCAGACCATGTACGCAACTTCGCCTCCAAGTTCGCGCCGGATGCGAACAAGATCGAGCTGAAAAGGAACGAGCTGGCAGTCGACTCGATCAGGCAGTTCTACATGGACTGCAAGAGCGAGGAACACAAATACGACGTCCTCGTCTCGCTTTATCACCTCCTTACCATCGGCCAGAGCATTATCTTCTGCCAACAACGACGTACAGCGGACCGTATAGCACAACGTATGAGTGCCGAGGGTCACAAGGTCGCTTCGCTCCATGGTGCGAAGGAAGGTAGCGAGCGCGATGCGATCATCGATGGGTTCAGGGAGGGCCGAGAGAAAGTCCTGATTACGACAAACGTCATCTCCCGCGGAATAGATGTACTGCAGGTCAACATGGTGGTGAATTACGATCTGCCACTCATGAATGATCGCGAGGGAACAGCCGGGGGCGGGGACCCGCGACCAGATATCGAGACGTATATACATCGCATCGGTACGTGTGCTTCCGCAATGTCAACAAACAACCATTCTTGACACGATTAATAGGTCGAACGGGACGTTTTGGTCGCAAGGGCATTTCGATTAACTTTGTGCATGACAATAGTACGTGGGCCCAAATGGAGTCGATTGAGAAAGCGACAGGGAAATCCATCATACGGATCGAAACAACGGACCTTGATATCATGGAAGAGGTACGCGCGCTTCACGAACTTTTTACATTGGATTCACTCACGCGAACACGTGATATACAGCAAATGAAGAAGGCTATGAAATAAGTTTCTACTCGGGGAAGGGGGGTTTATCGTGTCCATGGGATCTGTATCAACTCTATAATTAACGTAGGGGTCAGACATTCTAAACCATGTATCTACACCGTATCGTCATACTGGTTGTATGGAGGGCTCTGATCACCACAATTTTGGCATCTGATAGACACGGAATCGTGTGAGGTGAACAATGATTAGTGAATCTTGCATTTTCAGTAGCATTGGAAAGAGGGAATCGTAAACTTGCACGATTCCTATCGAATTAAGTCAAGGAACATAGTAACAGGTAGTCTGTTCGAATATTCTACAGATAATTCTGTACCCAGAAGAGATCGCTTTCAGTATGTACTCTTGATGATATTCTATGACCATACACTGATGAGATTTCGGCTGCAGGATGGGGATTGGGGACTCTTGGAGTGAACTCATGCGCAACGAAGGGATTAGATCTCAGCCTTTCCAGGGGAGCCTGAGGCGACATGTGGTTGGGTACAAAGCCACGAGCCGATCGCTAGCTTATTTTGTATGTGCTCTTGATACTATTCTATGGACATTACATGGATAACGGAATTGGTTCGGTGCTAGCTAGCGCCGCATGCTGACCGAGATAGAACCTTGGCGTACACCCATCTAGGTAGATCTGAACAAAGTGTCAGAGATACTTGAACCAGTGACTGCCGCAATACTGAAAGTACTAATAGCTGAGGGCGACTACCTATCTGGCGAAGGTGGCAAAGGTAAAGGACGCTCGAGTACAGTACCAATGCTTACTCGCCACGCTCGGCGACACCTTTCAGGTTCTACGTTTTTGAGGTCCACACTCTGCGCCTCAATAGGCCGGATAATGCCAAGTGTTCGTCAGTTTCATCATTAAAAAATTAAACTACACGTTAAAGTTATCTAGGAGATGCGTTCGATGCGCTTTAGTAAAGTTGCGTGAATGATTAAGGCATAACTACAAAGTAAAGTTCCCGTATTCCCACTGGAAGCAATCCTGCGTGGAGGTCAAGATTCTGTTGAAGAAAGGAGGAAATCCATACGCACTACGCAATCATCCTGCCTCTTCATTGCCGGTACTTCTAGCCCTTGCTCCTCCGCCGCCGCCCATGGCTTCGAAAGTATATGTTCGATGACCTTCGCGATCGGATGCGTGGTTAATCGCACAGACCAAGAAAGGTTCCCAACCGTATCATATTCTATGATGTTACCAAGATGACATCGGCTCTCCAGCGCGTACCCGGCCATCCCGCAGGTTGAAAGTGCGCCCGTACATGTCCCCATAGGAACAGGATCTGCTGTGTGCCATACATGAGTGATATGGTGTGTCGAAGGCTGCGTGGAGACGCGCGCTGGAGGTGAGCAAGGATACAGGTATACAACAGCAGAAACATACAGGGAGCGGAAGGTGCAAACGCTGTGCTGCCATGCGTTCGCCAGGAGGTTCAAATGTTACGACAGGAGCTCCAAACGTGATCCCAAGGAGCGAAGCGAGCGCGCCACCAAGTGAATGGCCAATAACCCAGATATTCGCATTCGGGTACATCATCGTGATATTGTTATACAGATTCTTTTTTCGTGAAAGTTTGTTAGTGACGATGGATAGTGGAAGTGGCTTAGAGGGACGTACAACGCCGGTAGGATAGAACAAGCTCTCTTCAATAAGGGCTTTCTCGAGGCACTCCCTGTCACACCTTCCCTGTCCACGGTAACAGTCGCATACGGGAGTCCACGTCCGGCTGACGCGCGCGCAGCAACAGCTAAATAGGAGATTGTCATTTAATTTGTCTTTCTCTACCGTTGGCCCGCCGTCGATGATAGGGGGAGATGTTCCCTTAATCGTGAGGACTACGGTGCTGTTGTCCTCTGTCGCGAATACATACCCGCGGAAGCCATCGTCATCTGGCTCCCACCCTACAGGCATGCCCTGACACAAACATTAACTCCCACAAATAACGAAGCGCTCCCGCTAGAGGGAGAGAAGGGTGTGAGAAGGCAACGCACAAGATTCCACTCGTCAGTCAAGTTGTACCACTGGCTGTGTTCAGGTACGAAATAGGAGTTACTGGTCATCTTTGCGAGTAAGAGAAGGGTCTCTCGACGCGTCACATCTGGTCCGGCAACCTCATCTTCCTGCCAGTTGAGGATGGTGCTTTGGCCCCCGTGCTTGGACATGTGCCGCGCGGCTGTGAATTCGTGAAACGAAGGTGCGCGTGAGGTGCGCATAGGTGAGGTTGGGATTGATACTGCTGGTAGGTACGCAATGCCATTGACTGAAAGGGGTTCTGGTGGCACATCCTTGAAATAGACTTGGGCAGATGACGCCACGGCATGGATGTGCCTCATTTGGAAGCTCAGCGCGTTATCTGACAGTGGTCGCGCATGAGGGTGTTGAGCGATATTGGCGGGAAAGAATTTGTGGAGGAGGGATAGAAGGATATTCGTGAAGGGTGATGCTGCGAGTAGCATGGTGTTGGTAGGTAGCAAACTTCTTCAAGTTGAAGGTAAGCGACCTTTTGTGGTGGCCTTGCACAACTCAGCCGGCTGGTCAACACGTGGACATCACATGTTCAATCACATCTCTCATCGTCCAAATAATAAAAATCCCATAAAAATGAGTCCTCGATACTTTATTAGTGGCATTGTGACTGTAAGGCCAGCTGTGCGGCTGGCCTTGCAACCACATTCAAGTTGTATCCCACATTCCCACCTTTGCGCCTCGGGCTCGGCGCTCATGTCCGAATAGTTACTTACCCTACGTTCATGGCTATCAAGTTCAAGTCGGCAGGAGCACAACTTTTCTGGAAAGAATGGACACGCATCAAACGAACGATGGATAAAGGCGTTTTGGTTATGATGGGGGGCACTCCAGGATTCTATTCGAACGCAGGGCGAAACTTGCGGAGAAAGGCCTGAGCCTCAACACGATAGGTCACAATTATCTACCTACGCCCAACTTTTTGCAGCACTGGGTAAAGAACCAAATTGAAAGCTATCATTTCGCTCCCCGTTTCGGTGGAATTCCAAACTCGTCCGAGCCAACCACATCACACACATTGTCATTCCACAAATTGCATGTTTTTAAATACAGTCGCACCTGAACCGCTGATAACCATTACAGAATCCACAAAATCACCGATCCAGACACTCGATTGTCTCAGAAAAAAAGATGGATACCAATGGATCTGCAGTGCAGACAGTTGAGGTATTCGTTGTTGACATGGGTAGCTGAGAGTAAATCAGTACTAATGAGAACGTTGTAGAGAGCTGGGTGCCAAAACGATTTTTTTTTAGCTGGTGGCGCTGAGAATAGACCAGCCCATTCATAATCCACGGCAATAATGTCCGCTTCTCCTTCTAACAACGTCTCCGTCATTTTCGTGCGAAAGCACAGACATTACCGTTTCCCAAATTAGAGGACGACCCCGCAACGGTTTCAAACGACGAAAAATTACTTACGACCGGGATCTGGATAGTGCCAAGTGTGGAAAGACATGATGAGAGGCGTGGCAAGACAACTTGAAGTTTCATTTTTTTTCTTCCGACGTTCGTTTGAGATGTGTAACAAGTATAGAGTCAGTCATTTTGAATCGTTCCCTTGTGGGCAGCCATCTTGACTAGAGAGGGTGTTACGCAAGTGATGCTCCGGACCCACTGGGACACCCTCGAAATGAGAGGGAAAACGCCAGATCATTGATGAGCAGCATGGACGGAACTCGAGCCCTGACGAGACAGACAAACGAAACATCCCAAGTTACAAATAGTACAAGTGACGACCAAGGTTTCCAAGAAATTTCCAAAGAAGATTGGGCACTGAATTGAACGGGAAAAATGAAATGAAAGTAAATGAGATGTGCCAGTGCTCTGGCAGCGGAGCTAGTAGCTAGGAGAAATATTGGCGGGTGAGATAACTGGTAAGTTCAGACTAGTGATGGCCTCCGAGTGCTAGTGGAAGTCCGGACTCAGAATACGTAGACTGGGCACGAACTCGAACTCGGGGTGCCGACACAATGGTCCTAGAGAGCAAACTTGATACAACTTGAAGTACCGTGACAGTCGGTACCGAACATGACATGCATGACACTTGGCAGAGGAGCGGGTTCTTAGTGACACGAAAGGAGCTTTTCTTTTTTTTACAGGCGGTGATTAAAAGTTACTACATATAAGTCCGTGTATTTGCGACATTAGCCGGGAACGTAGATGCAAATGAGTTATAGAAGCACTGAACGATGATGTACTAGTAATGTTACAGTGGTATTGGAAGAATTACTGTCCAAACATTGATATGGATATGGATACAATAAATGATTTCATGAAGGTCACGCGTGCAGCGTAGCAGAGGGTGAGTCATTAAGGGTATCATTGCGATGTCAGAGAGCACGTCCGGTGGCGAAGAACCCCTCGGAGAACCCTGACCCCTTGGCACTGATAGGTACGAACGAGAATTCCCCTAGCGAATGAGGCTCGGCGGTCATGGGGGTGGTCACCCTCGCGTCATCATCAAACGGCGTCTTGAACGGATTTTCTCCTCTTGGCAGTGCAGGTGCAGGCGAGTGGGGAGTGGAGCCTGAAACCGACGGGGTAGGTGGGATGTACAACTTGCGCGCGGACGCAGAGCGTACTACCCCGTAGTGGATTGGCACCGTCAGGTGAGCGAACGCCACCTCAGCAGGGCTCTGAGCGGCCGAATCAACTTCATGGACGCTTACTGGTACGCTGGGCTGACGCCGCACGCCAGGGCGGAGCGGGGGTATCGTCGGCGTATCGGCCGACCATCTTGACTTGGGTTCGCTTCGCACGTAGGCGGTCATGTCGGAGTTGGCGTTGGAGACAGTTGGTGAGGTACGCTCGATCACGGGTAGGTTACTACCCTCTTCCCACGTCGCGTGCTCCGTGGAGATCGTCAGTTGCGGACGGTGGGCCTTGTGGAAGCTCTTGCGGGTAGCACCTTTGTCGCCCAACAAGGTGAGCGTTATGCGCCTTCCCCAACCGCTTTCGCGCAATTTGCGTGAGATTGCGCGTAACGCCCCTCCCGTTTCCGGGCGCGGTGCTCCTGTGGGAGATGCTTGATCGAAGAAACTGTCGAACGATCTGGTAGCTGCAGGTGGAAGGTTGGACAATGGATGTGACTGGTTGGGAGCACTGGGGTTGACAGGGCGTATTGCTAAAGGCGCGATAGTCATCTTCGGGGCTCCGATTTCTGCTTCTGTAGGTTTCTCTTCTCGGAAGGGGACCACAACTGTGTCCACGTCAGTGCGCTGACCCCGCTGGAACTTCCGAGATTTGGGGCCATACGACTTCCAAAGGATTACGGTGAGAGCCATCAACACAACGACAAACCATAGCCCAAGGAATACTGAAAACATAATGCGCTCCTTCTTGAGAGACTGGACATAGGTATTGATAAGTCGCCCGACAAGTCCACCATTCGGATCATTGTTGCTACCGACGGCCGCACGGGCGATGGGTTGCGTAGCCGCATTCACCTCGTCAGGAGACAAGACAAGCACGCTCTCATTCACGGGCGAGACATTGATGTGTAGATTTTTGTTCAGGAATGTGAGCGCCTCCTCGATCGCATCAACTTTGGAGCCGAGGAAGCACCTGATAAATTCCTGCGCAGGCTGCTCCAAGAACGTTCCGTTGAAAAGTGTCGAGACAGCGCCCTGAAGGTCATCATAGAACGCGTTGATTGTATCATTGAGAGTCGTGGTAGTTCCATTAACCCATCCGAATAGCCCGTTATTGACCGTCGTCTGGACAAGATCAATTTTGCTGTTGATGGCGTTCGCATAGAGCGCTGACTGGTTGAACATGGTTTGATTCACTGATATGAAGATAGTGTTGGATAAGTCACCCGCAGCTGCCTCCGCACGATGATGGAATTTGGCCTCGAGGGGAGCGATTGCCAACAGCTGGAGCTGGACCGAGAGAATGCCGAAGAAGCCGATGAGGAAACATGCAAGTGCGGGGGGGTGGAAGACATAATGGAAGAACCAAGAAAGATTAGTGTGCTGCGATGGGGTGAGGTGTAGGCGCTTGCTGATCCCGTACGCGATGCGCATCAAGAGGGGATGAGTCGAGTCGGCATGGAGCATGAGCAAATTGTGGTTAGAAAGGGTGACCGTAGGTGCGGAGGCTGGCCCAGTGCGGACAACTGTTGGATCCGATTCCCAAGCCTTGCGGGTCCACTCGAGGTGGCGCATGAGACAATTCCACTTGTACCACTCGAGTACGGAATAACCAGCCAGTAGCACCAAAACTAGAACAATGATCAGGATAATTCCGATCTTCGTGATCTCCAAAAGGTCGTGTCCGAGGTCATCAATGAGTGAAGTATCTAGGTTATCACAGAAGGAGATTGTGCTGCGATCGGGGACAGGCAAAATCGACGAGTTGAAGCTAATGCCGGCAAATGTGCTGTTGATGTCCGCCTTTAGTGCCTCAAACGGTGTATCGATCCTAGAATGGGTCAGAAAGTTGCTCAAGAAGAAAAACAGGGCTGCTCACAAGTCATTGATAGTGTTCTTTAAGATAGAGACAGATGGCAAAGAAGCATTGAGCTGTGTCAAGGCAGTTTGAAAGTCGGTGGGAAGAGTGACGTTCTGGAGCGCGGTCAGACTAGGGATGCTAAACTGTGGAACCGTGATTTTTCCCAAAGGATTTATTTTATTAAGCCCCCCGACAGCGGCTTGTATCGCAGAATTGGCCGTTCCCACGTCGTTTTGAATAGACGTTCGGAGGGAATTGAATGTATTGGTGAGGAAGGTGTTTATCTGATGGACGCATCACGACGATAAAGACGATGGTGACGGTTCAAAAAACGGTTAAGCGCACCTCCTGTGTTGCACCAATTATTAACGAAAGTCCCCCACCCACGGCCAATTGCAGGAAGCACAAGAAAGTTGAGCGATAGGTATCAACCATGAAGTGGATGATTGCCTCCATGACGGTCAATGAAAGTATAAGTGCATCACGAGCACCATCCATCGAGGCGTTAACTGCACCCGCAATTTGCTCGTTTGTAGCTACAGCCATGAAGCGGGGCATGTTCACGGCGGAAGACGCAGCTCCTTGCGCAGCCCGACAGCCCGCTAAAAGGTCATCCTTTGCATTATTGGTGGCCGTCTGTGCCGAGTCGGAGGAGAGTAGAAGGCGGAAAGCGATAAAAATGAGAGACAAGATGGGGTAGGCAAGCCATGTAAGGGAGAGGAGATGAGGGAGTCGGAGATATGGCGTGAGACCCGAATTCGATACAGCCCTTTGAGCGTCGTATGTAGGAGGAGGGGACATCCAACGAGTGGGCGGTGGTGAGACAGGCATGGGTATACAAGTTATGGATGAGTTATCGTCGCCAGCGACGAACTAAAGTAAAACAGCCAAGTGGCAGACGTGAAGGTCGCGCCGTTCGACGAAACGGGGAGGAGAAAACGCCACAGGGTGGCAAGAGGACGTGTTTTTTAGGGATGAAGCGTCCATTGTGTCCGAGCACGGGAAAGAGCCCAAGCACGCGTATAGAAGCCCTTCGATTACTGACATTGTTCCGAGTTCCAAGGTCCGTGATAAAAACAATAGCCAAAGAGCAAGAGCAAAGTGTTGACAATAAAGGTGACACAAATCACGTGATCGTGCTGTTGTTAACATCGCCTCGATTACAATGCACAAAACAACCCCTCCATTCTCCCCCAATTCAAGCTAATTTAGTTAATACAAGGCGCATACGGCCTGTCGACTCCAAGACGAAGCGTATAATGAACGCTGCAGTGCACAACTTTCTCCGCCTAATCTCGAAACTCCGAAGTACAATACCATGGTTCCCGACGCCGAGGGAAAAAAAAACAATGGCAATCTGGACTTTATGACGCTGTATTCCTTAGCATGTCATGGTCTATAATAGAGTCAGTAGAGGGCTCCACTTCGTTGGAATTGCGAAACCAGGACCTCGACAGGTGAGAGCCAAGGAGGAGACCTGAAAGGGAAACCTACAAGTATGACAAGCATTCCGTGGTTGACAAATGATGGTCCAGGCGTTAAAACTTTAAGAAACTGGCATTACCTAGCAACGACTTTGGGCACGAGGTGACCTCGGGTTCACATCACCGTATGCTCACCTTTAAAGTTCCTGTCTCCTCGTTCTTAACCAGGTACTCGTTGCATAGGCAACTCGGTTCTAATAAGCCTAATCTGAGTTGGGCAGGCATCAGGAACCACACTGAAAATTCTCGTTTCGTTGCTTTTAGCCATCCACCTCCCAAGTCCATGCTTTCGCTAGTCACCATAGTTTGACATGGCAATTTCTCTTGCAAAAAAAAAATCATGCGCTACAAACCCTGAATTCGATGCAAACCTTTACATGCTTTACAACTTAGCCCGGAAGATGATCAACATTTCGCACCACAATTCGGCTAAATCTCCGCACGGCAGAACCTTTT
>QLPA01000284.1:8631-38282 GCA_003313945.1 Lactifluus pinguis
CCCCCCCCCCCCCCCCCCCTTTCTGATCACTCCATTTTTCTTGCTCAATTCTCACTCAACCACCACAAAATTTAGCCTATAGTATCTAGTACCATATCTGAATATTTTTTTTTGATAGAGATCGTAGTGTGTAGTGAAATAAAACATAGTATGTTTTGTAACGCCTGCCTGTGTCGGAGTTTACAATGTTACAAAAATGGCAAGCGGAAATCACACTTAGCCCGGACGGAGTCTGAAATTTGGCGTGTGACCTCGCGTGACTGATCAGAAGGGGGCAGTAAACGTGTCGACCTCGAGGTCCGCCGAGTTTTCAAGTTTTCCTTCTTCAAGATCCGCCAATCGCGGTCCCCAAGGTTGATGTTGATTGGACTCGTAAGCGCTACATCAGCCATACTGCAAACGCGTGCTTAGCCCCGTGCAAAACGCTCGCTCAAGGTAGGCAGGGTGGAGGCAACAAGGGGGGCAACGTGTTTAATGCACGTTGTGCTGGGGTTCCACCTCGGCTGGACACAGCCTGCCCTACGTTGATGGAGGCGGCGCTTGGGAATCACCCAGCGCCAGTGTTGCCCCGGTCCGGAAGCCGCTTTGTAGCAAGTCGCGTCCCGTCGTGGGTGCTTCGTGTGTTCTCTCAATATTTTCCGTTTGTCTCCAGTGAGAGTAAAAAGCATTTGTATTTGTATGCTAGTAGCAATGTGTATATATAATCACTAAATTCAAGTTGTCATGCGTGGACGTCTAATGCTTGTGCTACTCCCCAAGCACGCCTCAGAGGTCGCATGGAGTGGAGGACCGAGGCAAAGGTTTGGTGATTGAGAACCTGAGCCCATGCACGTACCACGATGTTTCCATAAACGCTCACTGGCACGGGTATGGGACGCTGCCTTAAGCATGGGTCCTGCATGGCACCTGGTCATACGCCGATGGTATCATTGTCCCTGCTAGCGTTGTCAAGTGTTGCCAGTGGTAGATGTGGTCATTAAAGGCAACGGTATCTTACGCGGTAGGGTTGAAATCCCAGAAACCCAATCATCCGGGTGGTCGCACTTAGGACCCTTGCACGGGTACAATGGCAGCAATTGAGACACGTTGTGGCACAGATGTCGAGCTCCCATAGGTCGTCCAACACCAGTGGACTTGGAACAGTACTGTTAGAATGCAACAGTGCACCAGGTGCTCTGCTGCAAGCATATTCTCGCCGACGAGAAGCGCCTGTGCGGTCATGGCTCGGAAGTGCGCCAATCAACTCCTTGAGGGTCCTTATTATCTCTGAGTCTGAGGGCGAGGGGGAGTAGTGTCCAGCCATATAATGTGCCTATGTTGTTGTCCTTGTCCCAGAGACGGGTAAATCAAGAACGAGGTCACGGTGATAACGAGAGGAAAAAGAAATCACGTGAAAAGGAAAAAAAAAACAAAAACAAAAAACGAAAGATGCAAATCGAACGTCCCTACAAGCCTTACAAGTGCTGATACAAAGGTAATGACGAAACCAGAGTCCTTGACTCTGTTACATCCCGAGACAACTCGATCTGCGCATGATTCAGAGGTGAGACTTCACCGATGCGAAACATGAAGTGGTATCGTAGATCGTAGTTGAAAATTGTGGGCAAATAGGGAACAGTCATTATCCACACCCGGCCGGTCACCCTAGACCTCGGGGTACCTGTGACGATGGCTGTCCCGTCCTCAGCCTCCTCCAGCATCTCCACGACGGTCGATATCGAGGACGTGCGTGCGCACCGCGTGAGGAGTAGCCGTAGCATGCAAGTCGGCAGGCTCAGAGCGCTACCCATCGCCCGTAGCGCTTTCTAGCGATCGAAGGAACTCAACCGGCCCGGGACCAAACGACGTGTCACGTGAGATATCACACGCCCCAGGAGGAGATCGCGTGAGTTTTTTTTTTATCTGTTTGTTCCTCGTTTTTAGATTAGTCTTGAATGTTGGTAGTGGGGAACTGACTGGGTCCCACGTGCTGGCTATGGGATTACCTCCGTCACTCTCGCACGCAGGGTTATTTCCCGCCAGTCACTGCCAGCGGTGGTACAGTAGAGATAATTACGCGACCACCATCGTAAACAGCCCAACGTTTGTTTTCCGGCCCGTGTTGATCCTCTTTCCCACACTCGTCTAGCACGTTGCCGTGGCCCAGAGCATCCTCCTTCACGCCCTTAAAGCACCCTCCAATTTGTCATATCTCCTATTTGGTCTAGGAATTCGACCTGCTCTCGTTTATCCCGCCGAAGACTAGCCCTTTGGCTCGTCCCCATTGCTGTAGGTATCCCACTCGATTTCTACTCTAGACCGCAACTTGTTCTATCGGAAGTATTTGCATCCCCCACGTTGATACCATGTCCTTCCAACGAACCTCGAACAAGACCCGCCGAGTCTTTGATTCTATCACCCGAGCACAACCTCTCAATATCAGAGTATATATGCTCTCTGTTTGTCCGTCATATATGGGAGCCCATCTTTACGGCCCGACGATTCCTTCACTTGTTCTCTTTCTTTCTTCCCGTCATCCCGTCATCTCCAATGCCACAGGTGGGATCTCCGGATAGGTTGGGTGCTTTTTGGTGGTAAGGCTATCTCGTCGCCCAAATGAACCGTGCATGACCTACCTTCACCAAAGGTTCGTAACGCCATATATCTATTTAGCATCTGACTTACGCACGTTCCATCAACAACTTGGCTCAGTGGGCGACCTCACGGGGCAGACTTGTTTCCTGCTCTGCTGTGTGAACGAATGGGAAAAGATTCATCCCCAGGGACGGCCACATTCCTCTCGCGCATACAAAGCGAGTCGTAGAGCATGTCTTCCGAAGACCTCTTTGACCCAAGTTTTCGAAGGGTTTGATGAGAGAGACCTATAGGAAGTGGGGCGATTGCACAAGTATGTTTCACATCATCCTTTATCGGCCCTTATCTACAAATCTCATGTGGGGTGCAGAGCCATATTGAAGCCAGATTTACTTCCACCGTCCGATTTCGACCGAACGCGGGCTCGTAGAAAGGGCACAGGGGCCCTCGCACCTGTCATTCTCCCGGAATCCAAGCCGTCAGTCTCCACCTCCGCCATTGCGATCAAAGTTCTGCATCCTCGTGTACTCAACCTCATAAGGCATGACCTCACAATCATGTCATTTTTTTTGCTCATCTCATTAGCCTCTTTCCAGGCACGCGATGGGTTTCTCTTCCCGAGGAGGTTGAGGAATTCGGGCGCATGGATGTACAGTCAACTCGATCTAAGGAAAGAAGCCGATAATCTGGTCACCTTCGAACAGAACTTTATGACCCAGACATGCACCAGTGACTTCCCAGAGGCCATTGCGAATCTGGTACCATGCGTCATTACTCAAGGTATGCTTCATCCTTGGTAGCATGTATCCATTTGCATATTGATATCTACCTATTCACAATTATGGATTGTACTAGAAGCCCGCGAATTGACGTCTGCCGCGTTAGTCAACGCAGATGACTTGATCTGCTACGACTTGTAAGCCTACCACTTCGCGAAAAAAAACAGAGCTGACATGTTCCCTATGCTTACACCATCGATATGACGCCTCTAGACCCTGTTCGGGTGTGGCCAAACCCAAAAGAACAGAAACAGAGATTCAGGGGATTAGTAGGTCATAGAAAGAGACTTCTCCAACGCTCGGGTGGTAGACGAGAACGAACATTTCCGGTGCAAGATGGATTTGATGGACTGCGAGACTAAACGACCTGGCTGGGTCGCACGGAAGCTTTCATGCAGCGGACCGTGGCCTTACTAGTTGGGAGGTGCCTAGTGAGACGGGTCAGGCCAGAACCTTGCTAAGTACGAGCAAACGGAAGGTGTGGCCTGTGATTATTCGGATGGAGTGGAGAATGCTGACTGGGCGCAAAAAACATTCTTCATGCCTTGTATGATGAGCGTGCCCGTGGGCGGAGAGGGGAGCGCAACGTATGGATTGGAAGGGGTGATCGTTCCGTCTCCAGCGCAAGTTGAATGGGGCTCGCGGTGGTTTGGGGTCGAGGAGGCGAAGATCGTCAGGTGCCACGGCTCATGGGACGAACGACGATTTTCAGTTTCCTGATTGGAGGGAGTGAGGAAGTTGTCAGTGGTTGGTTGTGAATGAGAAAGGTTGACCTGGATACGGGCCAGGTTTCGAGAATGTAGCTGGATTGGGGCAGTGTAGGAGAGTTTGTGTCTGGGGGTGGACAACGAGAAGGTTCTGGGAGTGGCAACTTGAAGGACAGCATCAAATTCTGTGACGATAGGGCCTCGAAACTCGCTCGCCGGCGGAGTGGCGCACCTCCTTCAGTTACCTTTAGGATATGCTACTACCACCACCACCGCAGCGAGCTGTCCTCTGGTGGTTGGCGGAGGGGTGTCGCGGCAAAAGAGATTGTGACCTTGACCTTGGTGCTTGATGCCCCTCTCGGATTTGCATAGCATGGTCCTCGTGTGCCAGCCATCGCCATGGCGAACTGGTGGGGGCGCCGGCCCCTCACGTTCGTGCGTTTTCCAAGGGGAAGGCATGGGTGGGAACCTGTGGTGGTTTTTTCCGGAGGCTGAGCCGAGCTAGAGTCGGATCGTGAATTGGCTCGGCATGAGCGAGAGCATGAAGAGGGGTATTCGTCCCCCTGACTTGCAGCTTCCAACACAACTGGGATCCTCGTGTCATGCCTTCATTCTATCTTAAGCCTGGCCATAAAATCGTTCAAGGGGTCATCTCCACTGTGTTCAAGGTACTTGACGATCCCCGGACCAAGTCCTCACCACCCGAGTCTTCACGCGATCTCATACCTCCCCAACCTCCCCTTATATGGACGCACACGCCTGAAGATATACTCAGATTGGCTAAGGAGGCCATTGAAAAAGATAAGAGGGTTCGTGATCAGGTGGCTAGGCTTCCGGCTTCGGAGTGTAACTTCAAGACTGTGAGTACCGGGCCTCGTATGCCATCATTCATTTCACTCACATGGCATAGGTTTTTGTAAGGGTCCTGTCTCTACACGAGGCGCTTTCTAACCTCGTAGCGCTAGTCTACACTTGCACACAGTGAAGCGGAATTCGAAACTACCACATGTCCGCTCTCGTTCTATCGGCATGTCTCTGCATCCAAAGAACTGCGTGATGCATCCATTGAGGCAGAGAAACTTCTTCAAGATCATTATGTGGAGCGTCGCCATTGCTATAATGCCAAGATTACAGCTGAGAAGAACACTAGGTGTTGTGGAAACTACAGCTGGGAGGAAAGAGACCTTATGCTCCAAGTTGTACCTTCCATACACATCGGTGGGGTCTTGAAGGTAGTGGTGGGGGCTCTGTTACTGCCACTGTTCCTTGCTGCAATTCCACTGGCATTCATATTAGCAATATTTGAACACCTCAAGAACTCAAATGACCCAGGTCACCCAGATCCAAGTCATCAGAATGACTCAAATCAGCAGCTTAAAGATTGGGAGAAGGAGTTGTCACAAGTTTGTCTAGAGTTTAATGTAAGTGTTTTTAGTGTTATGGAGATCAGTTTTACTGATAGAAAACTTGAACAGAAAAATTGCAATGAGGAGAATGTAAGTTAGGTTATCTTAAGAATTAACATTTCTTATTATTGGCCTTAGGGTTTTATCAGCTTCACCCTTGATGAGCTTAAAGGGGTTCCCTGGGATGTAATCTCTGGTTTCACAAAGCATACTGAAAATGGCAAGGAATTGTATGATGTGACACATAAATCACTAGACATATTTCCTGTGGTATGTTTACATATTTTATTGGTAATATATATCTTATACAGTTACAGCTCAACTATGCACATTGTGCAGAGACACGCCAGCAAGCATATGAAAGTTATGAGGCTCGTTTAGAACTGAATGCCCCACTCTTAGACCGTGCTCTCAAGCTGCGCCATAGTATTGCTACTCAAAGGGGGTATGAGTCTTGGGCTAACTATAAAGCAAAGTCTACATTAATTAAGAGTGAAAATAATATTAAAAAGGTCAGTTTACTAGTATTTAACATTGCAGTAGTATGGTTCTAACCAATATTTACAGTTTTTAACTGACCTTGAAAAAAAACTACTTCCTTTAGGTATACAAGAGTATGAGACTCTTCTCAAACTTAAAGCCAATGAACTTAAGGCCAAGGGAGAGCCTTTTGATGGAGAACTCTATGCATGGGATCGCTCTTACTATGGGTGCTTACAACTTAAGGAATCCCTCCCCCCAGGCCTTGATTCATCTACAAAGGAATATTTTCCAGTATCCCATGTTATCTCAGCAACCTTTGAGATCTTTCAAACTTTATTTGGTGTATCCTTCCATGAGGTCAAAGATTCACAAACTTGGCATCCAGATGTACAATTGTTTGCAGTTTGGACTAAAGATGCTAAAGAAGATTCAAGTTATAACTTTATAGGATATTGCTATCTTGACCTCTTTCCACGTAGTGAGTTATCTTTTGTGCTTTCTTGTTATTTATTCTGCTAAGCCTATACAATTAGCATTTAAGTATAGTCATGCAGCTGTCTGGTCATTGTGCCCTGGCTATCAGCTGTCAAATGGCAAGCGTGCATATCCTGTGACTGCAATGGTTGCAAACCTTGCTAAACCAACTCCTGGTTATCCAACCCTATTACACCACCATGATGTTGTTACATTCTTTCATGAACTGGGCCATGTCTTCCATAACTTGTTGAGTCATACACAATTTTCATGCCATCATGGAACAAGAGTTGAGCATGACTTTGTGGAGGCACCATCACAATTACTGGAGAATTGGTGTGTCTCATAAAATTTATTTAGCTACTGCACTAATTTTATAATGTACTTGATAGGTGCTGGGAACCAAAAGTCTTGAAAAAAATATCAAAGCACTATAAAACAAATAACCCACTTTCAGCTGAGGCAATTGAAGCAATTATTAAAAGGTCTGCTATCAAATTTGATACCTCTTCATACTTACTAATTACATACAAATAATTCAGACGCCATATTAACATTGGTCTCCATTACTTGTATCAGATTTTTTTTTCTCAGTTTGATCTTCAGGTACATTCTACTCACTCAGGTAGGCTCTTTTGCCAACAGACATCTTTTAAAGGACTTAGCATAAATGATTTAACAGATGAACAAGATATAACAGCCCTTTGGAATGACCTACAGGAGCGTATTGCACTGTATAAAGGAGTTAAACATAGTGCAGGTCAGGGTTCATTTAATCATATTGTCACTGGAAATGATGCTGGCCTCTATGGGTGCATATTAAAGCTCTATTACATTTTGCTTCATTGCATACTAACTGATATAAACAGGTACCTTTATTCTGGAATGTTTGCAGCAGACATGTATTCAACAGTCTTCAAGGGTGATCCTCTTAATCCCAAACATGGAGACCACTATCAGAAGATCATCCTACAACCTGGTGGAAGCCGAAACACATTCCTTTCCCTCTGGGTAACTAAGAAGTAAACTTATACACTGATAGAAAGCTGATGGTTTTCATTCTACACACTATATAGGTATTCCTTGGACATCCACCTAATTCAGATGCATTTATGAAGAGATTGTTTGAGCATAAGAAAGGGAGACCTTGATGTACAGAGTTATGGATGAAATGTGTTATGTAGTTATAGGCTCACAGTAGTGCCCATTACTTACTGTATACTGGCATTTGTACTACACCTCTAACTGACTAAATAGTAAATAAATACTGAGTCAGATGTATAGTGCCTCTTCCAGAAAGGGCTTGATCAAGGGGTGGATATGCCATAACTGAGGAGATGATAAAGGAAATGAATATGTGCCAGTGGGTTAGAGGACTGTCACTGCATGATGCCAGCATACACAACCTTGGGCCAACTTGAATGTACCCCAAAATTGTTGGTGCAAAACAGGGCAAGCTGTAGAACAGGTTCAACCCACAAGACCATTTACTATTCCAATATCAGTTGTAATAATCAAACAGCAGTCACTCAGGCTTTGTACATAGAATATCCATATTCTTCTCCTGAAGTTCAGCGTAAATCCCACCCTCTTCGTCTCCCACCCGTGACGATATGGTGTTATTCAGGTCCAAGAAACCCAGGTCAAACTCAACCATCGTTCCTATCGCAACCTGTAACTGAGGCTGTATGTCTCGTCCACTCCATGGTACTACACCCACAGGTAGGGAATTACTCCTAAGATGTGGCGGATGTGAAGACTGGCCACTATTACCGTCACGGTGATCAGTTGGTATCATGCTGTGATTGTGAAAAGTGGCAAGCAGTCTTACTCTGCCTTGTGTTGAATGAGTTCTCGATAGGACCGGGAAGATGCGACAGCCCTGTACAGACACGGATGAGCATTTCGAGAAAGCGGAGAATCGAGATGAGCCTACACCACAATAACTACGAACAAGCCGGCAAGATGTCAAGTCAGTTGCGCTAACAGAACCATGACCTGGACATACGGTGAGGGTATTGAAACATCTACATTCAAGATACATTCAGTGAACATCGCCTGCGAAAATATCTATTCCACTAACCACATTCCAAGGATCTGTTGACGTGATTCGACACATAAGTAACGGCGTTTCGAGTAGGCCCAGATTTGCTCACCATTGATGTTCAAAAAAGGCATTATCTGGCATCATGGTTCAATCCGGTGAACCAGTCAACGCTATAAATAAGATTGACATACCACATCCGGCACCTCCGACAAGAGAGCAGCAGAAATCCAGAACAAGCCCTGGAAATACAGCACGTCCCATAGACGGGTCGGATCCCGTTTCCGAAGGACACCGAGAATCATGGTTCCCAATAAAACAAAATCCGCAATAAGCCTCATCAAAAGACTCCACTTGTACTCGTCCGTGGCAGTCACGACACAGGCCCGTAGAAGCGGTGACCATTCAGTGCGACCCTGAGCAATTCACAACATTAATACTGGACATATGCCGACATCTGGAAAAAAAAACAACCCTAGTTATAGCTAGAAATAAAGAGATCAGAGACTCGACAGTGAAACCGATGCATTATTGAACGCCTACCATAGAATGACGCAGCCAAATCGACTAGCCAAAAAAACCCATTAAGTATCACGACCCTACGATCCCGTCCCCATATTGCAATTCTAATCGACGAGGGTCTTATCAGATGAACACTAGATACTAGCAGTAGACCACTCACCCCCGAAGCATGAGAAGAAATGAGCCACTAGTTACCCCAAGCCAAGCCGTGACCTGGGAAATTTCGATCAACATGTATGTAGAAGAAAGTAGTAGACAAGCCGTACTAAGATTGAACGAAGCATGGCCTGCAGAGGGTAAATATGAGTATTTGCATGACATGAACGGCACAGAGTTAGCAGATGTACCTCACAATGTATTTTACTTGTAATGTCGAGTGCCACAAGAGCGATAATGATGGAGGTGAGGGACAAGGTCCTTGTGGCGATATACATGAAATACGGCCATTTCCATGGTCGCCTTCCGGTATACACTTGCCACTCGAAATCAAGAGTAGTGAGAAATTCCCATCTATCCCGGAAGTGAGACAAAGGCCCTCTCGAGATACATAGACTCACATATACAGTCCCGCAAAAGTGTGCAGGACTTTGACCAAATTGGCTAGGCGGGGATAGTTTAACCGACGGGATTACCAGAAGGGATCAGAGACTGTACGAACCATAGGTCTTCAATTCATATTCAGTGGAAGATACCATTGTTTATGATGTGAGACTACGACAACACCCAGAGTTAAGAGAGGTGCGGTACAGAAAGGTGTTTGTGAAGTCATGGGCTTTATGAGCCGGTAACTGAGAGTTCGAGTTGGACAAAGGTGGAAAGCGGAACCGGCGGGCGCTCTATGTATAACGCGTCCGATCAGAACTCGGCGATTCTGCAGTTTTTGATGTTTTGATCCATCATGATAACTATGAGAAAAAAGTGCGATCATTCACGCGGTACGCATTTAGAGTGGCTCGGGGTTAGGTGGTGTGATGGACAGAGTAACCTAAGTGGCATTGTCAGGCTTAAGTGAAAAAAAAAGTCTTCCTTTTTGAGTCTCGTCCATGTCCTGGATGAGACCAGGATGATGTGAGGCGTGAGCTTACTATGTGCCATGCCCACGCGCCCCTTCCTGGAAAAGCTCGCCTATAGCGGCCCCGGCAAGAAATCATTTCCCCGAGATCAAAGGGAGAGGCTTCGTGAGGGCCAATTCCGCGGAGAATCAGCATCACCGTGGCCTTGAAAGGCAGCACAACAGTAACTTGAAGGCAAGGAGTCTGCGGCGTATCAAATTCTCAACAAGCGTTCACATCACGTGGGCTCCTATCCCCTCGCCGCGTGCTGGACCTACAGTGGATCATCAAAGGCTGATTCAGATAGGAACCGTCACGGTGGCGGCTCCGAGCTCCACCTCATCCCCACCCACACCGTTCATGAACATCATCTTCCCACCTCCACCTTGGGGTTACGTACCACACGGAGCTGCCTGTACCGTACTAGTATTTCTTCGCTATGGAACAGTAATGGCCCAAAATCTTATGGATACGCCAGTACGCCCCTCGTCTCCGATTTTATGTTGTACGTGTTCACACTGGAACGCACTTAACCCGGTCACCTCTATTTTCTGACTGAAGTACGATGCCACACAGGCACTGCACAGCATTAATGTTGGAGCCCCAAAAACACTAATAGAAGAGCCACCCATTATGTCTGATGTGATAGGTTCCGAGCTTCTATAAGAACGATAACGGGTGGTTTGTATGGTAAGTTGGGTTTGATATTTTGATGCCAGGCCCCTTCACGAGAAGTGAGTGCTAAGCGCATTTTACCGTCTAGGGCCATATCAGCCGACGATCTGTGTATTTGCTTACAACCGATTCCAGCTACGTACAAAACAAGAAGGCACTGAGTACATCAATCAACACGGGGATCAGAGAGTGACCTGTTTCTCTCACCGACCCTACTAGAGTCCTATTAGTAACGGCATATCTGAATACTACGTCCTCCCCTCCAAGTTCTGGGTCCCACTTTTTCCGAGTCGGGATATCCCATTCCAATCTCTCTTCCCCGCTGTCGGCCCTGAGCTCCTTGTTAATCGGAACTTGACATCCTGGTTTCCGCAGAGACGGACTAGGAGACTGCTCCTGGTCTCTCACGGCTGACTCCGGGATAAAGACATCCGAGCTTCTGCTCAATTAATTGGTACGTACTACTGATAACACGGCAACCAAGTCACCACATAGATACGCCGTTATTGGTAGGACTGTCAATGAGACCGTTTCGGATGTTCGATGCGTCCCTCACCTTGATACTAGCAAGGACGCACTTTCGCCGCCCCGAAAGTGGAATCGCTGCATCAGAACTCACGCCGTGGGCCATGATGTCCTGGCTTTAACGCTCTAATGCTGGCTTCACGATTTGTGTGAAGCAAGCATCAGAATGTTGGCAATTTATGTCACAGACTTCATTCACATCCATTATGGACTCGTCATTGAGTGCCGCATGCCCCATCTTCCACTTCATGTTGCATGCGGCGCATGCAACATGAAGTGGAAGATGGGGCCATCAAATTGGATGGGACATTATCACCAGGGTCCACCACCCAGTTGAAGACAATTAGACAAATGGTGATTTCTCTTCCCATATCACACAAGTCCTCTTGTCCAGCAGTGGACTCAGGGCTGAACCACTGTCGCATGAAATGCTAACTACAAAAGGATGATTTGTTATCTCAATACGATTTCTAAGTGCCGTTGTAAGTGGGCTATCGTCATTGATCTAGGCCTGACAGATTTTTTTTTCTTTGGCTGGGTTTATTAAATAAATTCTGACTTCTTTGACGTCCATAGCTTTGAATGTGCATCTCAAGGCGCGACCGCGATTCGAAATGGGTAATTTCGAAGCGCGTTTTCGGCAGACTGCCAGTGTACATCTCAAGAATCGTCACGTAGCCTGGGACTGACACTTCAAGCGGGCGTAAGGAAAACAGTGAAAAAGTGAAGCGTGGTGTCCCAATATGTAGGTCTGTATCTCGACTTTCGAGTGCCAATGGAACGAAGGGATTTCGATCGGGTGGGGGAGTCACCTATATACCGGCGTGTGTAAAAACTAGTTCGAGGTGGGAACTATAAAGTCTTGTGCGCGGTCTCAAATTTAAGAAGAGCAACAACGTAGACGAAAAAAATTTCTCCGAAAGCTGCCAGTGCTTGCGGATGCGCCTCCAACACACTGGCACAGGGTGATCCGGGGGCGGGTAGTAAGTCACTGCATCCCCAACTTGTGCCACATGCGGGTACGAGAACAGGGAAAGCGGTTCGATTTTGGGTTTGCTAGATAGATATGATAACAACAATATAGAAAGCAAGAACTGATAAGGTCTAGCACGAAAACAGGATATTTTCCACTCAATTTTCACTCTGATGTTTGAGTCGTCATCTCTACTGTCTTGTTCTTGTTCGCCATGGCGTACAAGAGGTCCCTGTCGCCGCTCTCGTCGACCAACGAACGGAACCTACCGTTCTCATTTTTTAGAAGCTCGCTCGGTTTGTCAAACTCGACCTGCGTTGAAGAGATGAAGAAGCACGATGGTGAGTCGAAGGTTCGACGGTTCGGTCGTCTTTGTTAAGACATAACACTCACGATACGACCTGCGTCCAAGACCATCTGGGCACGAGTAGCCATTTGAGTAATATCCCAACACATCGAATAGCGAGATTACATACGACTTTATCGGCGTCGATAATCGTTTGTAGACGATGTGCGACCGTAATTAGAGTCACGTCGTTCTGGAGCTCATTTCGAAGGGATGTCTGGATGATGGTATCGGTCTTGTAATCTACAGTCGACATTAGTCCACGCGTTGGAAGTCAAGAAAAATCAAAGGTGGGTGATACCAATAGCAGATGTTGCTGAAATCCTCAATCAGCCTAACGTAATTTAAATGTAAAAAGCGGTGCGAGAGGTCACCTTCATCGAGTATGAGCAGCTTGCTCCCACGGACGATTGCTCGTGCCAACGCCAAAATTTGACGTTGGCCCACGGAGAGGTTGCCGCCTCCGCTCGCGATCTGGCTATCTAATGTGAGGCGTACCTCGTCATCATCACTCTGCAAGGAGAATAGCCCCGAGGCGCGCAGCGCTCCGTTCAGCATCGCATCATCGTATTGCGAGAATGGGTCCAGATTTTCTCTCAGTGTGCCGCTTAGTAATTCGGGCTATAACGATTTTAGTGGGACGTGAAGAGGGAGGTGAACTTGTTCTCACCGTTTGGGGAATGATAGTGATCTGTGAGCGGAGTGCGTCCAAATTGATAGAGCTCGTGAGTAGGCGGTCATAATATACGTTGCCCTCAGTGAAGATGCAGCGAAGCAGTGACAACGTCAAAGAGCTCTGTGGGGCGCTTAGGCAGCAGCTCGGGAAAAGGAGAGGCAGAGTAAGTTACCTTGCCACTTCCGGTACGACCGACTAGCCAGGGTGTTAAGACAAGCCACGTATCACATTTCATCAAAACTCACCAACACCAACACGTTCGCCGGATTTGATATGGAACGATATGTCATGAAGGACTTTTGGTCCATCCTAATTATGGCGCATGAGGATTCCAAGACGAAAGTATGATAATGGAGATGGTCCCATACGAGAGAATATCGTGCAGAGAGCTGTTCAACCCTGAGATCCCCGCTTGCCGGCCAGTACGCAGGTGGAATACCATCTTTAGTTGGCTTCGGCTCTTGCTCGATGTTGATGTACGAGTGCATGCGCTCCAAGCTGTAATACCAGTAAGATTACGTATACGTTCTCCAAGACGGGACCTTTACCTGTTGCCTGGATGGAATGAGAAATAGATAGTCAGAAAAGCAGGATGGAGATGGTGTGGATGTACCTACAGTTGACCTCAAAGTCGTTATAGATGCGAACCCACCAGAGGATCAAGCCACTGAACCCAACTTGGAACAGAAATCAGCAACTAAATAAAGGGAGGGAATCAAAGGGCGTACTGGCCATGGTAAGCGAGAAGCCGGTATCTGAGGGAAGAATGCGTTTGTCGGGCGCATATATCAAGTATGCCGCAAGAGCCGCGGCAAATAGTCCACCTAAGAAATCGATGCGCAAACTGATCCATCTGCGGGAAGGCGACGCGGAGTTGGGAGGGGTCTTCACACTGAATTTGGACGTAGCTTACCTGTTCATGTTGTAAAAGGACCGGCCGGCTCTCGAGTATCTATCAATTCGCTTATACGACTCTTGGCGGAATGCTACCTGCGCTCCATATGCCCGGATCGATGCTAAGAAAGCACGTCAGATCAGCCCTATGAGGATAAAAAGGTAGACCGACTGAGTCCAGAGACAGCAGCGCCGAAATGCCCCAAGACTGGAGCCTTAGCATTGCTCATCTCCCGCTTGATAGCGATCTGTGCCTTCATGTACACGTGACCAAGCCAAGCTCCGAGAACCGCGACGATGACGCCCGGAATGGTGAATATAGGAGTGAGGTACATGATGGCAATAAGCTTGATCAACATAGAGATAGAAATCTCAATGAACCACATGAATAATTGTGATATCGGGCCATCCACTGGAAAGAGTATCACGACAAGGACTCTCGGAATGGAAACAAACACTTACATGCGCGGATGTCTTGAGTAACACGAGTAATCACCCGAGACGAGGGGGTGATGTCCAGCCATCTGAGTGGTACATGAAATCATTCTTCAGGGCCCCACGACCAGACACCATGGGACGTACCTCAAAGTTGTGCCCAAAACGGATTCTAGGAGTTCTCGATGAATTACTCTCGAGGCTCTCAAGGCGCCGAAGACGTATACCACAGAGCTGCCGCTGTAACCGATCAACGCGAAAAGCAGGAGGAGTCCATAGATGGACAGATAGCTGGAAAGACATCAGACGAAGTGGAAAGTCGTAAGACATGTTCACCTACAAAGTAATGCTGATGGCTTCTGGTGGGTAGATGTCATACTGCTCAGCCCAATATCCCATGAACCACGTCTGCCCGGCTAATAACGCGTCGCAGAGGGTTATTCCGCTTGCGAATAAGATCCAGAATGTGGTACCATGGGGTCCTCCTAAAGCACTGAAGAATAGCTTAACTTTGCGAACAGGGTGAGCATGATGGGGTCTCTGAGGGGTAAACAGCAATTACATGCGTCCCAGCTAACATGTCCCTCTGCGACTTCTTCGGCCACGATTAGTTTACCATCACCCGGCTTCACTGGTGCATCAGGCTCTTCCTGGTCGATCTTCTTCTCATCTTCTTCGAGTGCACGGGTCGCTTTCACTATTTTCGCAGCAAGTCTCTTGTCTTTTTTGAGCGCATCCGACACCGAGCCACGGCTAGCTATCCGGCCGTCCAGGCCAAGGGACACGACATAGTCTGCAAGAGGGCTAGCCATTGCGACATTGTGGGTCTATAGTGGAATGAAAAAGCAATCGCCGAAACGACCGTGAATTTGACTTACGACGAGCAAGACCGTCCTTCCTTGGATAAGGTCACCTTTGAAGCATTTATCCACGATCCATCGAGCGGTATGAACATCCAAGGCCGCCAGGACCTTGTACGTACGATATAAACGCCCGGAACCACGGAACAAGGAATAGAAGCACTCACGTCATCCAAAATAACGACCTCGGCCGAAGAATAAACTGCGCGGGCGAGGGTAATACGAGCCTTCTGACCACCGCTGTGAGAGAGACGAACCAGTCAGTGCCCGAATCTCGGATGTTTAGCTCTTTACGCTACCTCAAAGTCAGTCCTTTTTCTCCAACTTCAGTCTGGTCTCCCGCATCGAACAAGCCAAGGTCACGCTGCAAGGCACACTGGTAAATGACTGGGAGAATCGTTAATTGGTGACACTACATGATCGTGGGAAGGCAATACCTTTTTGGTATCGCTCCTCATCGTATGGGGCGCCAAACAAGATGTTGTCCTGCCCTTCGTTTGGGTAAAATGTATGACAGTACAGATCAGATCAGACTCACCCGAATGGTTTCGTTCTGGACCCACGACTCCTGCGCAGCGTAACTTACCCCACCTGACCTCGGCAGATGATACCAAGCATCTGGACTCGTCGGGATAAAGTGCATTTCGCCTAATAGTGCCATCAAGAGTGACGTCTTCCCAGAACCAGTGGGTCCAATAATGAGGTTGATGCAGCCCCGCTTGAAAAGAAGCTCCCCTTCCACACGTAAGGTAAACATGCGTCTACTTGGCGTAAGGTCACCATCGTTGACATTGGCATTTGACCAAGTGAAGTTAGCGTTTTGGAACCCAATGACGTCCCGATCAAAGTGAGAAGCATCGGTCAGCATCACGCGCTCAGGATCATCTGTAAACTCATCCAATAGCTCTGTCTAAGAGGCACAACATCAGATAGACGACCAGGGGGGTAATGATGTATCGCTCACGTTACGTAAGAAATCATCGAGACGGTCGAAGGAGACCTTCCCTTGTATGAACGAAGGGATCAACCAAAAGACGTTGTGAAGCTGGTCACGGAGAAGGTCAAACACTGAATAGACATTCAGCCATCGCCTATGTCATTGAAAATTATAAACTGACCAGCCATCGACGAAAACACGACAGATGCTTCAGGCGAAGTCAGCACAGCTACATCTACTGGACCTTATAAGTGACATACGAGTAAGGGGTTGCTTCATGATAGCGGTCTATGAAACATATCAGTTCAGTATCTGGAATGAGGAAGCCAAATATACACACGTAAGTAACGTAGGTGACAACCATCTTCAGAGGAGTCAGTCAGAGGAAACGTCGTCAAGTAAATGAGCCAACATACCGTAACAACGGGTATAACATAGCTTGATTATGACCTGAGAACAACCATGCAACTCGAATAGACAGCCACACGTACTTGATATTTCCATTGACCAAGCCCAAGATCTGACGGATCTTGATGTATCGCAGCTCCTGCTCTCTCTTTTCGGCTAATCTTTCGGCAATCTTCGGCTCCCACCCAAACAGCTTGATCATGCGTAGAATGCCCATCGCTATAAGACTCTTTAGTATGCGGTGCGTAGGCCCGTATCTCCCATCTCACCTTCAGTAGCAGTCTGTACACGTGCATCCGTCTGGAGAAAGGTCAACGTCAACACAAGAAAAGTCGAGAGAGCGTTGCTTGCCTGTTTCATAGATTCCTTCTGGACTTTCTGAATCTTACTTGCAATGACACCGGGAATGGGGAAGAGGGCGATCATCGCGGCCATTCCAACATATGCGCTCCAGCCAAGAATTTCGTACAGGAACCAGATGCACAAGGCAACTTGAAGGGGGAGATAAACAACTAAGCGGAAATCGTTAGAAAGGGCTATGGGCACAGAACAGAACAGACGGCGACGAACTGAGAAGCACGAAATCCCGTCCATCGACGATGTTTTCCAGATCAGAGGTGACTAGATTGTTCATTTTTCCCACTAGATTCTTTGACTGTCCCGGCTCTTCTCGGTCTCCGCCGCTGATTGTAGTAGGAGGAGTTTCTTCCGTTGGTGTACCCTTGACGCTCGATGACGCAGTCGACGATTCACTCTCCTCGTCATTGGTTCCCGAGCTCTCAGAAATGAAATGAGCGTCCCTTATAGAACCAGTATCAGGCGTTGTCGATTCGCTGCGACCCTGGGGAGTGGTCGCAGGAGTGGTCGCAGGAGTAGACCCTGCCGACGAAGTCTCCGCCTTTACGCGAATGCGGAGGGCGTGCTCGAAGACGAGCTGGGTGATGATGGCATTCATACGGACGACAGTGCCAGTCTGGAAGAGAGGTCAATAAACTGAACAGTTGAAAATACTTAGCTCACGATTCCATCATCCACTGACCATAATAAAGATATACCATTGGAAAGCGATGGAACCAAGTGCGGGACCTAAGAAGAGATATGCAACCCAAACCCATGGACGGACAACAGCGCCCTCCCCGTGCATTTCGAGATACCTAATAAGAAGACATCAAACGTGACCATGAAGACGACAGACTGAAGATGCGCACTGCAGAAGCTTATTCAATCCAAACGGCGCCATTAGGGTAGATACGACTCTGATAATAATCAGGAACAATAGTTGGATGTATTCGCGGCCTGAGGGTGTATTCAAGACATGCGACAGTTAGACTCTTAACGAGGAACGCACGAAAGACAGTCATTAAACCCCAAAAGAGATGCCTTCTGCGACTGCCAGAAAAGGGATCCATGTGCTAGTGGAGCGGGTTAGAAAGATCGTAAAGGTTTTAAAAAGGTACGAACCTTGAAACTCCTTCGCACGAGATTCTTCGTATAGTCATAGTCCGAAAGCGGTGGCAGCATATCATTTGACAAGCGTGGAACACGATACGCCAAGAAAACGATGGGGTCGAGGAAGGTATATGTCATCATGGACAAAGGAGATGCGATCTGCTCCGGATTAATGTCCAGCTGGGGATCCTAAGGCCGGGGTCAAGGATCTCAAAGAAGAAGAGGGAAGAAAAGCTCGCCTTGAAATCCAACGGAACATATTGTCCAGGAGTGACTAGAGGGATCACGACGCCTGCGACGGCCAGGAGGCCAATTTTGACCCAGAGCAAGAGACCTTCCCACCCATCTTCTGGCGACAGTGTATATGTAAGTAATGGCCATATGTCGCGGTATACGTAAACCGAAAAGGTGACCAGCAATAATGAGGAGAGATGGAAAGACGTGACGGAGGCACGGGTTCTCCGGGCCGCTAAGGTGAACAAAGCCAAAAAGGAGGCATATAGCTATTCCAAATTCTAAGTCAAGCGAAGACAATTAAAAGCCAAAGTTTCCACGCACATATGTTAGAGACAATGCGAGATCGAGCCATTCCCGATCAGAGAGTGATCCACCACCATAGCGACGTTTTTGTCTTCGCTTCTTTCCCCAATGCTTGCCTAAGGTACCTAGGCCATCATTGACGGCGCGCTGCGGCTCTTCTTCCTGGACGAAACTGAATATTGAGAGGCCGAGGAGTGCCAGGACGAGGAGGAGACGTAAGACTTGAAGTGAGAAGATTACCGATCCCCCGGATGCTTCTACATGCTCCTTGACAGCTGACACAAGGCTCGTCTGGGTGGCGCTAGTAGGGCTAGACTCGCTAGCAGGGCTCTCTTCCTCAACGGTGCCAAAAATGCGGTCGAGAAGCCTTTTCAGTGGCCCGAATGACAATGCAACGTGTAAAACGAGAAGGACGATAGAAGCGAGTGTGAAATAGGATGGTATGAGTAGAGGGTGTGCCCATAGTAGACTTGACGATTCGACGCGATGTTAGGAAACGGCATTCAATCCAAATCAAACTACTTACGGGTTGTTTTTTTCGATGAACGGGTTAACAGGGTCGATGACGACCTGATCCGTCATAGGAAAGGTGGTTGAATTAGAGTGGACGACCAGTGGAGGTTGGTCGAGACCGCTTGATATATGGGTCGAGTCAGTGAGTCGCGACCGCTTTTTCCGGATTCGGCTACTCACGCGCCTCTCGTTTACGGCCGTTTACGCGATCGTAAATAAATGAGCCAAGATGATTCCTCTCTTTAGCGGCATCCCACGACCACATGCCATCAATATTCAACGGTTGCTTCTCGTCCATATCAACGGCGATACCTTAGATCCCCGCTGTTTAAAACATGTTTTACCCTGCACTTATGGCCTAACCTATTCTCGCGTCCTGGCACATCCCCACTGCGCCTCATCAAATAATTGCACCAGAAGATTGAAACATCAATCTCCTATCGCGTGGTGTTCGAATCAAGTGATCGAATCAATGCTCGCTAGTAGTTTTTTGTTGTTGTTATACTGTACAGGAAAAGAGAGGGTCAAGCTTATCATCTTATTATTCTATATCATCGTCTTCCATCTCATCTCTATCATCCGGCAGATCGGCGTCCATGTTTACGTTCATGTCAACATCCTCATCCGCCTCGTCCGCCTCCTCACCTTCATCTTCTTCTGCCTCATCGGGTTCCGGTTCCGGTTCCAGCTCGGCCTCCGTCTGGTCTTCGTCGTCGCCCTCAACTTCACCTTCGCCTTCATCCCGCTCGGGCATAGGGGATGTCTGCCCATCGGCATCCAGCCCCTCTAGGGGAGCGTGGACCTGCGCCACTGATTGAGGCTCGAGAGACAGGGCACCCAATGCGCTTGGCAGAGGAGCGGATACGGATGACTCGCTAGTCTCTGTTGTGCGCTCTTTGCCCTTTCCGCGTTGCGCTGCGGCGGTGGTTTTCTTCTGCGCTGCTGGCGCGCTTGCAGATGCGCCACCAGCCGAGGAACCCTTTTTGCTCTTGGCCAGCTCGCGATAAACTGATTGTGTTGGATGGTGTAAAGTGGGGAAAGGTGAAAAACTCGTAGTAGCGTACCTTGTAGCTCTGCCTGAAGCGGTGGGATCAAGTCAGCGAATTCGATGTGCTCGAGCGCCTTGAACACGTCGGATGCAGAGATGCTTTTGTGTTGTTTGGAGGTCGAGACCTCGTGTGCTCTATTCCGCGTCAGAATTTTACATGTTTTACGGTGGAAAAACACCCTACGTGGCAGCTGCGAGTACTTCATCGGTCAAAAGTGCTATGCGAGGGGACAGTCGATGAAGCACGCACCGAGGTAATTGATGAAAACAGTGGCCCCTTTAACCAACGAGAGCACCGTATCCTTTTGTAACTTGACATTTTCCGGAACCTAAAGTTCGCATTCCAGCGTTCGGAGGAGAAAGGAACCAAGACTGTATGAGAAAACGCACGGCGGATCTCGCTATTCGCGTCACCAGTGCGCGGGGAAGTTCGAAATTTTCTATACCCTCTGATACTGCATCCTGTTGTGCTTGAGCAGATGCGGGCGTGTTGGCGTTGTCTTTACGTGGCATGAGGTTTCGATCAACCAAGTCTGATGATGGCGCATTGGCAGCGGTCACTTCACGTGTCTCTACAGCGATGCCCCGGCCCGGCCCGGACTAGGCACCCGAATCAGCCGAGTATTCCCACAGATCGTGGACTTTGGGCGGCTGCCAGTGGCGTATCATCATGATCCCGAGTCGCTACGTTGGACATAGCGAAGTCGTCGCACAAGCGGAAAAAGCTAACTTACTTGGATTCAGATTCCTACTAATGTTGCCAAAATGCTTGTGGGCCGCTAGGCCAAAATCAGCCAAAATTGGCTTGGCTCAGCGGCTGATTTTGTCCTAGTGGCTCACGAGCTGTGGCAACACTAAGGAATTTCCTGCTGAGTCTGAGTCAAGCTTGGACCCCGCCTTTTTTGCATGGGCAATGCCTGGAGCACTCCCACACAGGCACTAGTCATGATAAAAATTATAAAAGAAAATGGTTCAGCATCTAGTTATGTATTATGATCACCTTGTCACAACCAAGGGGGACTACTAGCTAGTACTAGGGGTCAGCCCCACAGTTTATTGTCACTCTCGACTCTAGTAGTACTGTACACGCAGCATGCAAATTTTTACAATACTGTCAATACAACTACAACTCGAACTGAGGTAGAGTCACGCCACATTGCTGCTGACAATACTGTGACAATCGTGCACGGCGTACTCAAACAGTACTCGAACATTCAGATTTTCCAATCTCAGGTGCTACCCCTCACGGAGCGCAACTCCTTCCCTGCCCCGTGAAAAAGTCCGATGTTCACGCATTCACGGAGAACCAGGGCGGGGTCACCCCGGATGGTTGACGGAGCACACTCTCGTATACATAGAAGGACGTTGGGTATGCCCGCCCCGAGCGCGTGGCCACCCGCTCCGACTCGGGTGAAGGAGCTTGAACTCGGAAGTCTCGGAAGGTGTCCCACCCCGGAATGTAGCAGAGCACCTGGCGAGCCTTCGTCGAAAAGAGACTTTCTTCACAGCTGGCCCGGGATCGGGAGAGTGTGGCATCTGAGGAACGAGCTCTTAATCCCATAGTCAAAGGAATCTCCACTTGCCTTGTGGCATGCGATAGAGTTGGTGTCGAACGTCCCCAGTGCACCGTACTTCCCAGCAATCTCGTGAGAGCACTGATGATGGCCCTTGCAAAGACAGCGAGACAGTGCTTGAACCGCGTGAATGATGTCAGGATCGGCAAAGATGGGCGCGACCTCAAATGTCGCGAATGTAGGCGATGGTTCGGCGGGGCGAGTCGGTACCGCCTACATTGGCAGTAAGCTTCAGGCCAGAGACGCAGGGCCGGTAGAGCTAATTGGGATACGCCAGAGGGTCTCCCACCAAGCAACGCGGGTGTCCTTGGGCCCGGGAGCCTCGAATGAGTCACCGAGCAGGACTGACGCGGGAAATTTGACCTCATTGAAACGCGTCGCACCCGGTGAACGGGTACGTACTGCAGCAGACGCGAATGAAGATGCAGCAGAGGCAAAAGATTCGAATCACATACGCTTGGCGGGAGTTGGGCTCGCAGCGCCCTGTACCGGTGAACTGGGGTTTGTCTTGGGTGGAGAGCTGGGAATGAAGGGAGTAGTCAAAATGGTTGCCATGTTGAAGTTGGAGCTGCCAGTGGTAGCGCTGGAGTCGCAGTTGTGCTCGTCACGGTCATCGAGATCATGGTCTTGGTCGCTCCACAACCCCGGCTCCAGGGTTACTGTAGCCGCTTATTAATAACTAATTTCCGGGAATAAACACTTTCCAAAGGAAATTAGTTCGGATGCTGACAATTTCAGCTACTGGTGACCCCTTTGTGCTACGTACGACTACTCCCATGAGTCTTATTCTTCATGCACGACCACTTTTACGTCCTTGGAAAAGGAACCTGTATAGGCTTGCCACCTGGAACAGCCTCCTCTATCCCAGTGCACAGGACACTCATATGGTTTTGCCAAATTTGCTGCAAGTCGGTGAAATGCCCGGGCCGGAAGGAGTAGATCCCTATACCTCCTCTTCGTCCTTCACTCCTCAGGAGTGGACTAGCCAACGGCTTCCGTCTCGCTTGCATTTGACCAAGGAGCTGCCATATAAAATGCATCAGGACTTGCACCACATTCTCAACGAGCACTGCCGTACTCAAGCTGGAAATCTCATCAGAACGCCTTATGATCCTTATTCTGTTTTAAGACATGGTTGCACACAGCTACATGTTTTCGATTCCAAGAGTCCCAGTGATGTCACAACGATTGCGAATTATTTGTCTTGGTTGGTCTGCGACATCTATCGCGCGCTGACTGGGGGACACGTATCTTTTGATATGGAATGGCATACAGATCACAACATCGTTGTCACTGATCAGGTCTACAGGCTTAAATCGGATCATTATCGGGTCAAAATCTTATGGGACAATATGTTGTTGACGGAATTTAACCAGCTCGTGGGAGAATTCATGGATGACCTGAGACACGGATCGAGGCTAGAGCCATACTCCCAGACAGTTCCAACCAGGTACAAAGGCTATAAATGCACGTTAGGCAAGGTTTGTGTTTTGTTTCTCTCAGTAGTGTACAATCTGATTCACGTCTATTTATAGTTGTCCTACCATGCAACGGATATTCAGCCTCGGGCTCGTTGGGCAGTCCTGTTCTGTGGATTCAAGTACTTCGTCATTTATATCCCTCGATCGATAGAAAGGCCTATTTTTTATTGCTCCCCAATCTTGGACTTTTGCCTCGCACCTGGTATTCCACAGGAACCCACAGACCAGATACAACCTCCTATCTGGAGCATACTGGTCTATATGTTACTCGTAGAGACCTTCAACATCAGTGACAACACTCTTCGGGAAAAATTTGGCCTTTCTGTCGCCACACCAGGAGAGACGTCTTCATCAGATCTGAGGGTTCCGTCCCCACGCCGTGCTCAACTCAAAGGATGCACTCTCCCAGAAACACTCAAGACGACCTATGAAGCTGACGGAGACAACAGTCACTCGGGCAGACTAACAAAGGTCGGAAACCCACTCGAGTCCTCCTCGGAGTCTCATGACACTGACAGATCTCTGAAGGCCCCGGGAGGCATGATTGTTCAGTGTTTTGACAGCTACCCAATTGCCCTGTTATCTGTTGAAACGTCCCAATCTCAAAGTAGAACGAAGCAACGGCATCCTTTCATACATCTTGACCGCTACCTCGGTGGGAGTTGGTCCTCTGTGTATGCATCAAGCAAATCAGGCATCGTTGTCAAGTTTGCCAATGCACCCAAGAGAGATGAGCTTGAACTCAGAGGCGAGAGTGATGCATATCATAAGCTTGCCAGTGCCCACCTCACTGGATGGGTGGTCCCTCACTTTTACGGAGAATACTGTGATGAGTGGTATGGTGGACGGGTGCTCGTTCTCTCCGACGAGGGTCCACGTTTGAATACTCTTGGGATGATATTCACCATGACATCACTAGGCTTTATTGAGAAGTATGATTCGCTGGCTTTGCTCTGTGGAGAATTCAGCTGATATTATTTGATAGACTTGTCCTTTTTGGGCAGCTATACCTTATTCATCGCTTTGGCGGTGTCTGTCACAATGACTTCGAGCCACATAATGTGGTGCGAAATGGGTGGTGCCATCTGAGGATCATTGACTTTGCATTCTCAGACGTCGACCATGTATGTCCGGGATGGAGGGAGTGTGGAGAGCTGAGAGATGCGTGGAGTGAGCTGCTCTGGCCGGACTCAGACATATCCAAATTCATTCTCGACTTCACGAATGCTAAACTAGTTGCGGCCGTTGGTGGATTTTTACTCTTGTACTTCCTAACTCACTAGCACGCCTCGATCATTCCTCCAGTAGTGCGTTTTTGTGTCCAACCAGTCTGCCATGTCAGTCTCGGCCATTTTCAACCCTGCGCCTTCACTCATACCAACATGTCTCAATCAGGTTTGAAATTTATCTATCTTTTACTCAGAAGGCTCTATTCCATGCCAGTGCCAGTGCGCCTCACATGAGCACAGCCTTGGATTCAGACGCACGTCACTTCACTACCGCGAACAGGCGTCTCTCCTAATCGTTGTGAACCAAACTCCAACGGCCACTAGTCAAGTTGGTAGTTTACATTTCTGGGCTATCCTTGTTCCGCCTTTATAATGGGAGTCCCGCGAACGGTGGTAGGTCGTGGTTCGATTTGACCCTACACGACGCCTATTCCGAGTCCTTTCTCGACGATAAAAACGCGATTGACCATGTCTATAAACGGCATTCAAACGCGCTTTCTGCTTTGTTACCCCGTCGACTTGGCCAGCTCCGATGACGCAGCGGGAGACTGAAGGTAGAGTGTGCACGGAAACAGTGGCCTTCCCGAAATGCCTCTTCACAACGGGCTAAAAGTGTGAGTCAAGCGTTCGTCAATTAGGCTGTGCGGAGTTCCATTAGCCCCCCGAGTCATCTAGCTTTTGCGGCGCACGCACGGGAATCAAAGAAAGCAATACCTGTATCCTTGGATCATCTCCACATGAGCAACACTCAGAACCTAGCAACGCGACTTGGATTGGGAATTGAAGAGGATGAAAAGCGGCCCTCGAGTCCAACAGATCTGGTGAGCAAAACGGTAACCGGAGAGGATGGAAGATGTGTTTGTACCTCTTAGTGCATCGATACGATGGTTGCATAGCCCTGTGCGAAGAACGCGTGAATGGACATAGAGCAACGCCGCTGGCCTGTGAGACACGAATCACGGAAGAAATGGGGCGAGGGCGAACAACCACCGTCGAAACGGGGCTAAGCTGATGCTTAGCGTTTCATGAACGCTATGAAATATGCTCTAATATAAAATTCACGGTAAGCTTTCCCTAATATTACAATCCATACTATACAAGGTCGAATGAAAAATGCGGGCTACAATATCCTCCCTTCGGGTAGGGAAGATGTATTCTGATCGAGGGCGGCACTCGCCGTGGGCTTGGACAGCTTGACTCCAGGTGACTTGGGTGATTACCGATGATTTACGAGAGAGGGAGGGGATAAAGGAAAAGTAGGGGGATGCACCCGGTCGTCGTCAAAGACGCCGCGACGAATCTTGACGAGAATGTCGCGAGCGGCGGCCTCAAACGCGGCCTCAACATGATTGGCGCCGCTCTTTGCACTCGCCTCGACAAAGAGCAAGCTCTCGTCCCGTGCCCATTGTTCGCCTTGCTCGGTGGGCACTTGTCGTCGCTCGCGGCCACATCGTTATGACCTCACTCAGACAGCAATATTTCCAGCATAAAGCGCTGCATTGAAACGGAGACAAGTGTGCCCGGGGAATTCCATGTTGCAGATGTTGCGACGAAGTTCTGGGATGAAGGACCTTGCAAGGATGATGCGTGAGAATACTCGCAACAACTTCAGTCAGAAACTTGCCAAACTGAGCCTTCCGATGTGGGACAACACACGAACACAAGCACAGGAGTGACAAAATGCACGTCAGAGGTGGGCATGGACGTTCCTGGGCTGTGTTTGTCTGCGGGCCATTCACGGCCAGTCCGTGACTTCCATACATGGGCCAGGTTTATCCTCTCTGCATCCCAACACCCTTGCATCTCTGCGAAGGAGGTCGATGAAACACCACTGAAGTACCACACTTCCAACTACATTTCCCTGTTCTCTTACAAGCAGTGGAACAGAGAGAGACTCCCTTAAACGATTCATTTGATACCCAACATAGATCAGAAAATGTATGATGATTTGCACTGGGTGATCAACTTGGACAGGCACAGAACACAATCCAGTTCTCATATCCAGTTAACACAATACTTGTCCAAGTAAATCATTCATGGCATTTCACCAAGCATTTTCCAGTGTATGTCTGGCACCAAAAGAATCTGTGATGCTGGTGGAAGCTGGCAGGCCCACCACTTGTAAGAAAATGGGGAAGTGTAATCGGGAGAATGGTAGCACAGAGGGGTTTCATCAGCCCCCTGCACAGAAATCAAAGCAAGCACTACCTGTCAGCTCCACCTGACTCAGAGAATGTACTCAACTTATGAAAACAACGAGGCAGAGAAAGGGTATCCACAACAACCTGGCAAGTCATCAGGAAAAGTCGAAATTAATTGACAGGCCCTTAAACGTCATTAAACCCGCTTAACGTCGCTTAAACACCAGTTTAATAAGGTTCAAGGAACTATTTGTTTAAGTAAAATGTTAATTGACGCAAGGAAAATTTTATTGATTCAATCAGATCCTTCCTATTAAACGTGCTTAAATGTGCTTGGGGCAATGGTTTTAAGCAGGTTTAAGCAGGTTAAGAATGAACCAATAAGGGTGTAAAGCAGCCTATAATGGTCATCACTGAAATGGGGCACACAGTGGAGGCAACATTGCCATTCCACAAGCATTATGCACTAACAAACTGTATTATCACTATTACTACATCAATGTCATACCAGTAAACAATCATGGGCAAGCATTATGAAGAGATGATAAGCACAGCCCTTCTTCTTCTGCTTCTTCACCTGGTTCCACCTCTGCCCCACCTACCATCACCCACCTCACCCGCCGCATGTCCCGTCATCATTGCGCTCGGCCGGCCCCGCAGATGGTGGCAATGATCTGGCGGGACGCCCCGCATGTATGGCTATTTGCTCGTGCATTGACAGCGTGGTTCGATTCGCATCGCAGTCGCGGCGCGATGGCCGCAGAGGTGCCCAAGAGGGCCGGGAGATGCAGGGGGCGTGGGAGGTCCAGGAGGTGCAAAGGAAACGACGGAACGGTCGGAAGTGGCGCAGGAGGAGGTTGTGCAGGCGGGGGAGGCGGCAGTGCAGAGAGGCACGGGAAGCACAGGATACCCAAGAGGGCCGGGAGATGCAGGGCGCGCGGGAGGCCCAGGATGTGCGAAGGCAGCAGCAGAAGGGACGGAAGTGGCGCAGGAGGGGGCGCAGGAAACGGCATAGGTGGAGCAGGCAGCGTAGGTGGAGCAGGCAGAGGAGCAGGACGCAGAGACAGAGAGGGGAAAGAAGAGTCAGGACACGTTGGGCAGGGCAAGTAGCGTGACAACATACCGGGAGAGGAGGGGCAGAAGGCGTTGGCACAGGCGGCGTGACAGCGTGGACCACCCTGCGGTGCCAGTAGGTCCAGGAAGATGCACCGATGCGGAGGAGGCGAAAGCGGCGCAGGTGCAGGAGGCAGAGGAGGACGCGGCAGAGGCAGAGGAAGGAGGCGGAGGAAGCAGAAGGGATGGAAGTGGCGCAGGAGGGGGTGGTGCAGGCAGGGGAGGCGGCGGCGCAGGAGGGGGCACAGGAAGCGGCATAGGCGGAGCAGGCAGAGGAGGAGCAGGACACAGAGACAGAGAGGGGAAAGAAGAGTCAGGAAACGTTGGGGCAGGGCAAGTAGTGTGACAACATACCGGGGAGGAGAGACAGAAGGCGTCGGCACAGGCGGCGTGACAGCGTGGACCGCCCTGCGGTGCCAGCGGGTCCAGGAGGATGCGCCGATGTGGAGGAGGCGAAAGCGGTGCAGGTGCAGGAGGCAGAGGAGGACGCGGCAGAGGCAGAGGCAGAGGCAGAGAAGGGAGGGGGCAGAGGAGGCAGCAGTGGGACGCGCTGGGGCGGGATGCGGAGACATGTGGCGGCACCAGATGGGGAGCGGTGGTGGCGACAACAGAGCCCACAACAAGTAGACAGCGACGCGACAGAGGCATGACTACGAAAATCAACATTGTGCCAACAAGAATAAACAACACGCACGTGATTGATGCACCGGAACGACTTAGCGAAATTTTCGCAACTTGCATGACTTCACATATTTTTCAGACTTTAGTTGAACCGTTTCTGTCTGCTTAGCATCCTTAAAACCCATTGAACTTGCTTAACTTATTTCAATTTGCTTAGCGTGATTAAACCAGTTCTTAGTCATAACAAAATCTACAGTCGAACCTGTCGTAACCCATACCGTTCGGTGGACGTCCCGGGTATGGGTTATCGGAGGTTATGGGTTTAGTGAGTTGGACTGAAAAAGCACTCAAAAAATTGCGAAAAAATCGGGAAAAATCAGGAAAAATATCTAGGCTTTGTACAGTTGACTTTTTCATAATGCATAACGTCATCATGCATAATTCTCATATTGCATAGCCTTTGTGTCGGAACCACCATGGGACGCAGGGACATGATGTCACGGTTCACAAGGACCGTGGCTCGAAGTGAGCTTCGTGTATCGGCGAGGAAGAGGCACTAGTCGGAGCTCGACTTGTGCCACCACCTAGTCAAGACGTGCGACACGAGTTCCTTATAGTAAATAGAGCGAGCGCGAGATCGTCCTAAGGGACGAGAATAAACTGTCTCAGTAACACTCGCGCGCTGTCAGCACGAGAACTGTAGTATTCACCTAAGGGACGAGAACAAAGTATCTACTTTAGGTGAGTAACTGTGTGTAACTAGGTAAAATGACTGCCTCACCTCAGATCACTCGCGCGCTGTCAGCACGAGAACTGAGGGGGCCTATGGACTACTAAGGAAGGTATATAAGGCCCTAAAGGCCAGACAAACATGTATACTAATGGAGATAATGACGGGACTGTCCATCCGGAGAAAGTAAAGAACTAAACTAGTGTACCAGCTAGCCTAAGTACTAAATGAGTGTGCCTATCTATTGGTAAATGTACTGCGATCGCCGTCGCGTTCCGATCCAGATCTCAACATTCCTGTGAGGGATAGACGAGTGATGAGTGTCCAAGGATTCGTATCGCGTGAGCGGAACGGTTCGGGCCGGCGCACGCAATGAGCGGAGTTCACAGTTCCCAAACGGGATAGACTGTGGCAGATGACGATGAAGGACTTGTAAGTGGAA